>CDFC01056680.1:0-55220 GCA_000826385.1 Acanthamoeba rhysodes | reverse complement strand
GCGGCGCACAGCACGACCAGCGGCGCACAGCACGACCAGCGGCGCACAGCACGACCAGCGGCGACCAGCGGCGACCAGCGTCAAGGTGGACACGAGGTGGAAGTGGACACGAGGTGGAGGTGGGCAGGAGGTGGGCAGTGAAGATGGAACCTTCCGCCTTTTTCAATACAACCATTTGACAAACTGATGTGGACAAAGGTGACCTCAATGTGCTGATTTTTGGTGGTTTTTTCCGTCCGTGGGAAGGTGGGATAGAGCTTGCTTTTTTCCACCTAACGTCCTGGCAGTGCAATCCGTTCAGCCTCTTCTCCACCTCGCTCATCCCGTCGATCCACAAGAACGCCCGAAGGCTGCACGAAACCATCGGTGTGTTCGAGCACTCCCCTCTTCTCTTCATGACCTCTCGGCCACATCATTCTGACGCGACGCACGACATGTCCAGCGTGGCTCGAAAAGCGCCAGGCAGTGCTTGACCGGCGCATACGAGACAAGTGTCACTACGCCAAGCACCACGTCCGGCTCAACGTGAGTGGCCATCTTCATCTTCATCAGTCGTGGTTGGTGGGTTCAGAGCAATGGGAGTGACTTGTGTGCTGCGCAGGAGCGGGAGAAGGCGATGGCGGCCCTGCGCAGGAAGAAGATGTACACGGTGCAACGGGGTCGCATCGAGACCGCCGGGCGCCAACTGGCCGACTCGCTGCTGGCGTTCCAGATCGGGCACGACCTCGGCCTCATCCTCGCCCCCGACAGCGACGAGCTCAAGCGAAGAGCCAATGAGGGCCTCCAACGCGTCGACCGACTGTACGCTCGTGCCAAGGAAGTCCTCTAGTCGGTGGCGGTTAACTCACAGATCTTACTGTTGCAGGCAACGGCAGATAGCCGCCCAAGCAGCGCGCTCGCACAGTGTTGATGGTGGGGGAGGAGACGACGATGAAGGCGCTGACAGCAGCGACGACGTCGAGCGAGAAGGGGATTCGGAGCGCGAGCGCCTGTTGCGTGAGTACCAGAGACTGGAACTCGAGGTCGCAGCCGAGCGCCACGTTCTGCTCTACCCTAGCTCCCCAACTCTCGCCCAGCGGACACCGCAAGTGCAAAGATAAATAATTTCTCTCTATTTGTTTAAAGCATGTCGTGATCATCGCACTTGGCTGGCTTGGTCCGCACGAGCTCGTAGAGGGCATCGCCCACTGAGTCGTCACCACTACCACCGTTGCGGTCGACCTCATCGTCACCTTCGTCCTGTTCGTCGTCGTCGTCGTCCTCATCACTGTCGAAGTCGCTGTCGTCTTCCTCCCCTAGCGCCCATGGCCGGTACACGCTGACGCTTTCGAGCTGTTCGCCGGTCAGCCACGGGTGGTCGAGGGCTTCGGCCAGCGTGATCCGCTTGGCGGGGTCAGGCGCCACCATGGACTTGATCAGGTGCACGGCCTCGAGCGACAACCCCGTCGGCAGGTCGAGCTCACAGCGCAGGGTCTTGGCCAACGTCTCCTGGTCAGTGGCACCCGGGAAAGGCGATCGGGCCGTAACCATGGCCACCAACACTGTTTGAAATAATACCCAAGCAACAGAGAGATTAGGATTGATGTCATTTGCGCTCATAAAAGGAGCGGACAGCGAAAAAGGAAATGTTGCAAGGTAGCAGCGTAAATGGGGTACCTGAGCCACAGGAGAATACGTCGGCAGCAGCTGGGTCGTAGGGTCGGTCGACCCAGACTTCCGGCGCGGCATAGCCCACGGTGCCTACTCGCCCGCTGACTTTCTTCAGGGGGGAGTGCGGGACCGCTAGCCCAAAATCTGGCGCAGGCCGCACGTGCATTGGTGAGGTGTTGGTTGCATGGCAGAGGGGATCAATCACAAAGCAAACGCAAATGGCATACCTGCCAGCATGAAGTGCTCCAGGTCGTCCAGCAGGATGTTCTCCGGCTTGATGTCCCTGTGTGCCACGCCCGTGGCGTGGAGGTGTGCCACTGCGGCCAGCAGCTGTCTGAATCGCCTTCGCGCTGAGCGCTCCGACATGGGGCCGCCGTGCAGCAGGCGGTCGCACAGGTCGCCGCCTCGGGCGAACTTGAGGAAGAGGTAGAAGTGCTCTGGTGTCTCCCAGGTGCCGAGGCATCGGGCGAGGTTGGGGTGGTCGAGCCGCGCCATGACGTTGGCCTCGGTGCGCGCCCGGTGGATGTTGAGCGTGGCCTTGGCCGAGGTGCCCTTGCGCACCACCTTCACCGCCACACGCTTCCCCGAGGCAGTGAGCGAGCCGCAAAAAACCGAGCCGCAGCTGCCCTCGCCCAGCTTTCGTGTGAGCACGACCGGTGTCGTCTCCGTGGCCATCATCGCTGTCGACGTGTACATGTGGTGTGGTTGAGTGGGCAGAGCTGCTGTTGTTGAAGTTGTTAATGTTTCGAGTATTGGGCGTGGACCCCCTTTATACCACAACACACACAGGAGAAGGCGGTTGCCTGGGGCGGATGGTAGCGTTTTTCGGTGTGGCGAGGAGATCAGCGGAGGATTGCAACGAGTAGCGACGTGGTGTCGCGCAACCAGTCAATCGGAAGCATCCGTGCAAAAAGGCATTCTTGCCGACTGGCAACCCCAGATGGGCTGGGTAGTTACAATCCGGCCTGTTTAGCGATTCAGGTGTAACCATGATTCCGGTCACCCATGAACCGCCGAAAAGGTGAACGGAGTCGAACGATTTGAATCCGTTGCACGGTGGCGATCACATTCGCCTCTCCTACGTAGAAAGCTGTGGACGAAGGCGGAAAACGGAGTTTCGGGTGTGCAGCGTGGGGTTTGAATGCACTGCGCGAGCGCAATTTCACACTGAGAAAGGCAAGACGTTGAGCCGGATGGTTTCGTCTATTTAGATAGAAATCAAACATGCAGAGAGCTGGGTCGTGGTGGCGTGGCTCAAAGGGATCGAGTGACGCCAGCGCTGGGTTGTGGTGGGGTGCCGGTGGAGAAGGAGCTCGCTCGTTGGGTCGAAAGCTTATGGCGAAGGAGGTGTGTCGTGGCGGCCGACTCACTTCGCCGACTGTACGCTGCCGGGCGGCGAGACTCCCTCGCGATCGGCCGAGCCGGATAAGCCCGCCAGCGGGCGGCGGCGGGTCGTCCGGCCGAGGCTCGGCTAACGAGCAGTTGAATGGGTGGTGGTCATCGTCGGTACGCTGCTGCCGGCTGGGTGTTTGGTCATCGGCTGGCCGAGACGGGGATCGGGACCGACGTGGAGTTGAACTCGCGCATGAGCCTCTTCTTGGTGGCGGCGAAGAACGAGAGCGGGCCGTTGGACGATGACTGGCCGGGCGAGGCGCCGACGGCGGCGGACTTGGTGTTGGGCGAAGAGGAGTTGGCGGCGGTCTTGGGCCGCATCTTCATCCACGGGTGCTGGCAGAGCTGGGTCATGGTGATGCGGGTCTTGGGGTTGGGGTCGAGCAGACGCGTGAGCAGGTCGACGGCCGCCGGCGAGACGGAGATGGGCACGTCCGACTTGAAGTCGCCCAGCTGCACCTTCTTGAACGACTCCTCCTCGCTGTCGGCCTTGAAGGGGATCGTGGCGCTGAGCATGGCCAGCAGCACCGTGCCCAGTGAGAAGAGGTCGACCTCGGGTCCGCAGTAGCCGTGGCCCAGGAGCAGCTCGGGCGCCGCGTAGGGGAAGGTGCCCACCGACTCGGTCTGGCGCACGTCGGGCGACCAGGCCGTGGCGAAGCCGAAGTCACCGAGCAGTGCGTTGCCCGACTCGTCAAGGAACACGTTCTCGGGCTGCAGAGAAAGGAAAAAAGGAAAAGAAAAGAAATGTCAGTGAAAAGAACCATGATGTAGCGGAAGAGAGAGACGTAGGGTGGTTGTACCTTGATGTCGCGGTGGATGTAGCCCTTGTTGTGCAGGTAGCTGACGGCGAGCACCAGCTGCTGGAAGATGCGACGCGCCTCGCGCTCGGAGAAGGCGCCGTGCTTGTTGATGCGGTCGAGGAGGTCGCCGCCCTTGGCGAACTGGAGCAGGAGGAAGACGTGGTCGGGGTTCTCGACGATGCCGTAGCACTTGCAGATGTGCTTGTGGACGAGCTCGGCCATGATGGCCGCCTCGGAGCGGGCCCGCTCGGTGGTGCGGCGGCCCTTGGTCGAGTCCACCTTGCGCACCACCTTCACGGCGAGCTTCTTCTTGGCCTTGACGCACGAGCCGTAGTACACGGCGCCCGTCGAACCCTCGCCAATCTTCTTGATCATCTGAACGTGGTCGCCCATTTCTTCTTGAAGTGGAGGTGGTAAAATCTAAAAAAAAAACTAATTGGATGAGCTGAAGGAGGAGTGAGAGCGAAGCTGCTGGGCTTTGCTTGAGCTGATGGAGCGTGGTTGTTGGTATGTTGAAACTCGACCGTCGGCGCACCGACCCATTTTATCGTTGAGGCAAGGGAGGTGGGGTCGCGATCTCGTCCACCGCCCTCCGGCCCACCTCGAAGCTCGCCTCCAATCACGGGCCGTCGTCGCACCGGTGAAATGTCCGGGGTGCGGTCAGGGTGTGTTCTTTCTGTGGATTTGGCGTTCGCGCTTTGTCCTCGTGGCGCGTCATTCGCGTCGTGGCCCGCGCCACAAGATGACGGCTGACACCATCATCCACGCCCCGGAGCCGCCGGAGGGCGAGACTGTACCGGCTTTTCGCTGGGATCGCGAAGCAACGCCGCTCCATTTTCGTAGGAGACACACAGGTGCCCAGACGGAGAAAGACCAGGGGAACACACCGGCACCTTCGGCTAGGAGATCGCTTTGAGATGGTTGACGGCAAGAAATAGAAAGGAGACAGAAAGTTTCTTTCTAGAAGAACGTTTGGCGTGGGTGGAGATGGCCAGGACGAGAACTCGACAGCACTTCAAGCAGTTGAACGAGAGATCGGCGAGGATCAAAGTTGCCGTTCAAACGGAGACTGCGGGAACGAAGGGGTTGTTGGCTCGATCCGGATCGATCCAGGAGCTTGTGAGGAGAAGGGGGGTGAGATGGGATCACCCACCTTTGGGGGGATCAGATCTAACCCAAGAAACCCTACCAAAGCGCTCAAGAAAGCCAGCACTGTTCTACGGGCTGAACGGGTGAGACACTCAGTCGGAGGCTTGACGCCGTCGTTGCCCCTGGCTGGGAGCGTTGTGGTGTTCAAGAGGGACTGTTGATCTGAGAGTGTGAAAGAGGCAACACGTTGTTGGCGATGGACACTTGAGACAGAATGAAACCGGCCGTCTTGCACTTGCTGTAGGGCCTTATCCTCGCTTGGGAGCCTCCACCACTTTCCCCTCGTCGTCGACGTAGATGCGGACGCGCGACTGCACGCGGACCATGGCCAGGTCCTTGGGCACCACGCCGCCGGGAGCCGGCACGAGCTGCGCCTTGACGCCCTCCTCGGCCTCCACAAGCGCCATCGCCTCCGCTCCGCTCATTCCCACCTCAGGCCAGCTGTTCTTGCTCATCTTCTTGCTCGCTTCAGGCCGCGCGTGCTGCGCCCCGCCCTCGTAGACTCTTCAACCGGTGGCCGGATTTAACCACCCACTCGTGCGCCACATTAAGGTGTAGTGAGACTTGGGCGAAGTCGCCGCGTGCGTCAAGGGTCAGAAGAAGAAGATGATGAAGAGGGGGCAAAGGGAAACTATTCATTAGTATAGAGGAGGAGAGAGATCAGCTCTTCTGGTGGGTTTGATGAGAGCTGGCCGACCGCCGCTCACTGGTAGAAGAGGAACTCGTTGCCGCCGCCTCTGGCCACTGACTTGTAGCCCTTCTCGAAGTCCTTGGGCAGGATCACGTAGCGGTTCTTGCGCACGGCCTGCATGCCCGCCTCCTGGCAGATGGCGTTGATCTCGGCACCTGAGAGCTTGTCGGGCCTATGTGTGTGGTGTGTGGTGAGCCACGCGCAGACCCAAAGAAAGAGGTGACGATGAGGAGAGTGTACCTAGAGACGTAGTCCTCGAGATCGACCTCTTCGCTGAGGTTCATCTTGCCGGTGAGGACGGAGAAGATGAGACGCTTTTGCCGCCTGTCGGGCGAAGGGAACTCGATCTTCCTGTCCAGACGACCGGGGCGCAGAAGCGCGGGGTCGAGCGTGTCGGCGCGGTTGGTGGCCATGATCACCTTGACGTTGACGCTCTGGTCGAAGCCGTCCATCTGATTGAGCAGCTCCAGCAGGATACGCTGGACCTCGCGATCGGCACCGGTCTGGGCGTCGAAACGCTTGGTGGCGATGGCGTCCACCTCGTCCACAAAGATGATCGCCGGCGCGTTTTCCTTGGCGAGACGGAACACGTCCCTGTACGGGCGAGGAGAGGACACGGCGCTCAGCAAAGCTTCATGAAGAGGAAGAAAGTGGACACCAGCCCTGAAAATGCAGGTGGTAGTGGCGGTGAACGCGTACCTGACCATGCGTGGGCCTTCGCCCAAATACTTCTGTACAAACTCGGAACCGACCACGGCAATGAAGGAGGCGGATGTGTGGTGCGCCACGGCCTTGGCCAACATGGTCTTGCCCGTACCTGCAATGCGCACGAGCGATGCAGACGCGCAGACGTGAGAAGAGGGGAGAGGCCTGAAGCAGAAGTCACGACAAGGAGGGACGGGAGCAACGAAGACAGCGCAACCAAGGGAGGACGTCGGTACCGGGCGAGCCGTAGAGGAGCACGCCACGAGGCGGGTCAATGCCGATCTGTCGGTAGAGGTCAAAGTGTGTGAGGGGCAGCTCGACGGCCTCCCGAATCTCCTGCTTCTGTATGTCGAGACCGCCGATCATCTGGTAGGTCACGTTGGGCTTCTCGCCAGCGCCCATGAGCTGGATGGACGAGTCGGCCTCGGGCGGCAGGATGTCGACGAGCGCATTCGAGTGTCTGTGCAGAGCCACCGAGGCGGCGGGCTTGAGCTCCTCGCGGTTGATCGTGGACAGGATGCGCACGTAGTAGTTGGAGCCAGTGGTGGAGCCGATGATGCCCGTGTTCTGGTCGATCATCTCCAGGAACTGGCCGATGACGAGCGGCACCGACTGGATGCGCTTGACCTCCTCCTGGGCGCGCAGCAGCTCGCGCTTGAGATTCTTATGCTCGTCCTTGACGTACTCCTCCTGGATCTCGAGGAATCGCAGCTGCTTCTCATAGTCCTTGAGTGTGAGGTAGAGATCGTCTTCTCGCTCTTCCTTGGTTTCGATGTCCATCGCACTGTGAGGCGAATCGATAGCCATCGTCTGCGCGCGGTTGCATGACACGATTAGCCATGCGACGTACACGCAAACACGAAGCAGAGATCCGAAGAAGCTTTTAACCGCATCCCACAGCGATGCACTCACGCACCTGCGAGGCAGGGAGGAGTCCGATTTCTTCCATATTTTATGCCTTTATGCAAGTCTGCTCGTTGCTGTCTGAATTGATTTGATGCCAAGTCCCAATCTTCGCAACAGAAGTGCCACCCACACTTTTGCTGGCCCAAATTTAAGGTGGCTCTGCCAAAATGAAACTGCGTAGAAAATTACAGTGTTGTCCATTCAAGTGAAATTTGGCAACACCACAAGCACCACCAAGCAGGAGGCTGGAGAGCTTCTTGCAACTGCCTCAAGAGACAAGATGGGCAGTGGTCAACATCAACAACCTGTCCATGTTCAAGGGCAAGTCAAACAAATCACCACATTCCTCAACAAGATGGAGGAAGCTGCCAGCCAGGGAGGATGGTCTGACAACAACTTGGTCAGGAGGACTGCCAACCAACTCAAGGGGGAGGCTGAAGATATACATTGCTGGGTATGCATGGGCCTGTTCATCTGGCATTGTGGCCCATAGCTTCTCCTTGAACTGTGATTGGTAGATTGCAACTGACTCTGACTTCACTTGTTGGATCCAAGTCAGCTGGTTGTATGTGTAGTAGCAGTCCAGCTTGTGGCTGTACACCTGGACCAGCTGCTTTTGTAGTGCTGTCCACTTCAGGGAAACTGGCCCATGCATCGTTAATGGGCTCATTCCTGAGCTTCACAAGTGGTATACCCTGACCTTGAAGTGGCCATCAAGGCTGCTGCCAAGGAAGAGGCAAAGTGAGATCTCATCTCTGACAAGGACTCAGGATTGAGGAGTCTCACAACTCCAAAGCAAGGGTCAAACAGGAAGTCAGCATCAAAGTCAGGAGACAAGTTGAGTGCCAGTTCTCATGGCAAGGGGAGAGTGGGGCCTTGAGGGCCACTGAAGTCACCCACTGCTTGCTGGACCTGCAGAAAGGAGGGCCACCACAAAAGTGTCCACAGTCAGGAGGAGTGTCTAAAAAGGACAAGTCCTCCAACAAGGTCAACACGATCCAGGGTGGCAAGCCATCACCTGTCAAGATGAAGATGGGTAGGTCAGGACCTACCATCCAAGCTCAGCTGGGGGAAAGGATGATCAATCTCCTAGTGGACTCCAGAGCAACAGGATGCTTCATCAAGCAAGAGCTGCTGCCTGACAGAGTGTCAATCCAACTGTGCAAACAGATGTGGACTGTGGCCTCCATGGAGACACTGAAGGTCTGCGGCTGAGTGGACTTGGTGCTTACAATAGGCACCAAGGTTTACAAGCATGAGTTCAATGTGATTGAGGGACCCTTTGGATATGATGCCATCCTGGGATCCTGTAGGAGTGTAGGGGAATTAGACCAGCTGGGTCTCAAGTAGATGGGCCTCAGGGAAGTCCTCTCTTTGTTGTGGTGAAAGAAGTCCCTTTATTCCCCCCTTGGATACAGATAATTTAGGAGAGTTATCTCCGGCAGGGAATCACAGGGAAAAGCCATTTCCCTCAGGGTTTCCCTCAGGTGTGCAAGAATGCCACACCCTGAGGCGTGGCTGAGTTCGACTCTGCCACATACCCCCCGACTAAGCTGGAACTGTCACGGTTCCACCTTGCAGCTGGTGGCTGTCAAGGTAGTCCTGGATGAGGTGATTGGCTTGGACATTGGCGGCTGGAACCCACATGTCATTGTGCAGTGTAGCTGACCCAGTGGACCTTGTACTCACAGCTGTTCTTCCGGTCGCGGTGGTTGATGATGGCTTTGATCTCATATTCCTTGTCCGTCAAGGCAGGAGCTGGTTGCGGTCTCTCCTCCTTGGCGTTCCGCTTCTTGTGGAATGGCTTGATGCGCTCCATGTTGAGCTTGAAGTTGTGTCCCTTTGGGTGGTGCAACACTACCACCTGTGGAGAAGCTTGTTGGATGATGTTGAACAGACCTGTCCACTTCTTAGCTAGCTTCCTGGCTTGGCCCTTTGTGGGCTGTTGAACTAGGACTTGGTCTCCTGGTGCGTAGCCGCCTCCCTTCCTCTTGTGATGGTGCTGGACCATCTTGTCCTTTGACTGGTCTTGTGCACTTGTCACTTGGTTGTGGATGATCTGCTGAGCCGCTCACAGCTTGGCTATCCACTCATTGGACAGCTTCACATCATCTGGTGATCTGTGACTGCCCTCCAGTGGAGGTGCAAGTCGCCTGAACAGGACCTGGTACAGGCTCACACCCATCAACTTCTGGGGACTGGTGTGGTACACATACAGCAGTAGTGGCATGTAGACATCCCAGTTGTCCTGTTTTGTGTTGGCGTAGTGAGCCATCATGGACTTGAGGGTCTGATTGAAGTGCTCAACTTGGCCATTTGTCTGCGGGTGACCCAGAGTGGAGAAACTCCTCTTGATGCCAAGTCATCTGGCCAGCTCTTGGTGTAGCTCAGCCATGAATTCTCTGCCTTGATCACTCACAATCGTCTCCGGCGGTCCCCACCTCCTGATGGGGTTGAGAATTGCTTCCATGACTGTCTTTGTGGTTGCATCTGGTATTGGGATCACCTCAGGCCACTTGGAGAAGAGGTCTTGCATGATGACAGYRTAGGTGTTACCTCTGGTCATCTTGGGCAGAGGACTGATCAGGTCCAATCCCACCTTCTCCCACAGTTGTGATGTTCGAATCAGCTGTAGTGGTCCCAATGTTGGTCCAGCTTCATCTCAATGTGCCTGGCATCATGGGCAGACTCAGACCCACTCATCCACGTTGTTCCACATGCCTGGCCACCAGTAGCAGGTGACCAACTTCCCATATACCTTATCTCTTCTGAGATGACCTCCGCTCAGCACATCATGGTAGAGCGCCAGCAGCTCAGCTCATAGCCCTCACAGCACAATCCATTGAAGCTGCGCAGACATGTCTGTCAACTTCCCTTGGCCCTTGGTAGGCCAGTAGGTCCAGTAGACCTCAACACCATCAATCACAACTTGGTCCAGCAGGGCCAGTTGTCATGTCATCCTCCCCCTCATGGCCTGGTCATCACCCTCGATGGCCTTGATAATCCACTCAAATTCAAGGCCAGTAGTACAAGGCCAACCCAAGGAAGCTCTGCAGCTCCTTCTGGTTCTTTGGCGGCCTCAAGTCAGATGACTGGAACTTCAATCAACCTCTTCCCAGGTTGAGCTTTCCTCTGAATCATCACAGTGCATTGGATCCTAGGATAGCATCATATCCAAAGGGTCCCTCAATCATGTTGAACTCATGCCAATAGACCTTGGTGCCTATCATAAGCACCAGATCCACTTGACCACAGACCTTCAGTGTCTCCATAGAGGCCACAGTCCATGTCTGTTGGCATGGTCAGATTGACACTCCAGCAGGCAGCAGCTCTTGCTTGACAAAGCAGCCTGTTGCTCCAGAGTCCACTAGGAGATTGATCATTCTTTCCCCTAGCTGAGCTTGGATGGTAGGTCCCAACCTACCCATCTTCATGTCAACAGGAGATGGCTCTCAGCCCTGGATCACATTGACCTTCTTGCTAGAGGACTTGTCCTTCTTGGACACTCTGCCAGCTTGCAGGCACTCAGAGCAGTGATGGCCCTCCTTGCCACAGGTCCAGCAAGCGGTGGGAAACTTTGGCAGTCCTCGCAGTCCTGCTCTCCCCTTGGCATGGGAACCAGTGCTCAACTTGTCTCCCAACTTTGATGCAGACTTCCCATTTGACCCTTGCTTTGGAGTTGTGAGACTCCTCAATCCTGAATCCTTCTCCAAGATGAGCTCTCATTTCACCTCTTCCTTGGTGGCAGCCTTGACAGC
The DNA here is from genome assembly GCA_000826385.1 of Acanthamoeba rhysodes. Lineage (NCBI taxonomy): Eukaryota > Discosea > Longamoebia > Acanthamoebidae > Acanthamoeba > Acanthamoeba rhysodes. Next base: position 44,169 of record CDFC01056680.1, on the reverse strand, counting down.
CATGGTGAGGTTGGGGTACACAGCACCCCTGACTCACTTGCAAAGCTTGGGAATGAGCCCATTCATGAAATGGCTCACTTTAAATGTTGCTGGCGTGTCTGGCATTGTTGCCCACAGCTTCTCCTTGAATTGTGACTGGTAGATTGTGACTGACTCTGACTTTGCTTGTTGGATCTGAGCCAACTGGTTGTACATGTAGTAGCAGTCCAGTTTCTTGCAACTGTATGCCAGGACCAGCCACTCTCACAGCGCTGTCCACTTCAGGGAGACTCCAGCCTTCAGGCCTGTGTGTACCCATTGGTGTATTGCCTCAGCCTCTCCAACCATCTGTTGATTCCACAGCTTCCAACTCAAAGTTGTGTTGGTCTTGACGGATCGTTTTGAGGGTGTCTTTGGGGCTTTGTTGCTGTCATTGATCAGAGAGAGTCTCTTCTCCAAGCCCCCCTTGACAGCGCAGACTTGTTCATTGATGGCCATTACAGACACTAGTAACTTTGCCATCGCTTTCTTGATCTCCACCAGATCATCACCACTGTGGTCAGTCTTTTCCAAGACTGGTGTGGCTGCTGCAGGTAGCACCTCGCTGAGAGGTGGTACTGTGGGCGTAGGTACCTGACTAGATGATATCCCTGCCGGAGATAACTCTCCTATATTATCTGTATCCAAGGGGGAATAAAGGACTTCTTTCACCACAACAAAGTGAGGACCTCCCTGAGGCCCATCTACTTGAGACCCAGCTGGTCTAATTCCCCTACACTCCTACAACACTGATACAGTTTTTCTTGTTGCATACATGTCCATGACAGAAATTTAGAGATGGGTTGGAGTGAGTGCTTGTAGTGGAGGTTCTAAAGATACATCAAAAGGTTTGCCCAGTCTGCCCAACATGCCATATGTGGGGCTCTTTGTCCAACCTCTGGTGCTGCAGGCTTACTTGCTTTAGTCAGTCAAAATCACTCTCCTCAATGACTGGCACTCACATTTCACCAGGCAAGAGGTTCCACTTCAAATTCTTCTGCAAGGGGCACACATCCACCCAAACACCTTCCCTTCTCACCCACAATAAGCTCAAAATGCTACACTTTTCCTGACATCTTTGCAGCTGGAAAAGCCACTTGTCTCAATCAACCATTACTCAACACACAATGCTGAGTAAGAAAAATCTCACAATCCCTGGTGAGGCATCTTCTTTGCACATGTCATACTACACCATGGATGAGGAGAGAAAGACAGCTTTTTGGAGTGGACTGATCAGCTGAACAAACTAGTGCTATCTACATGAAATAAAGGGAAGGAAATCACAGGGAAGTTGGGGCCTTTTGCCTGATCATGAGACTGTCGCCATCCTTGATGCCACGGGCAGTGCCAAGGAAAGACATCCTCCCATCTGCTTCTTCCCGAAGGATCTCCACTTCACAGATGTCCACATCCCACCGAAGCATGGCAATGGCGTCTGCGGTGAACTCGTCCAGCGTCACGTTGATATTGGCCAGCTCAAGAATGACGGGCTGCTCAGGATCGTTGAAGGAGGTGACACGGACGACACGGATAGCTTACGAAAAGGAGACAGAACGTCAAGTGAGGCCTTTTTGGAAGGATATGCAGCAGTCGGTGGCGTACCATCAGGAGAGCCGAGTACGTAGTTGCGGAGGGCAGAAGTGAAGAAATTGACCATATGCGTTGGTGTAGAACCACCCACGAGGCTACTAATCATCTTGTCTGTCGAAGACCGAGAGGATCCAACCGAAGAGGAGGAGAAAGACCTGACCTGAAAGCCAGCCCCTCCTGATGAGCCTGTGCGATGGTCGACTGAAGGAAGGATCTCCAGAGTATCGAAGACTGCTGCCGTAGGGCCCATAGACGTGCCTCCGTGGATGCCTCTTTGATAACATCATCGTTAGTGTCAAAGGGACGAATGCGGGAGAAAGCACGTACTTGTCACACATCCAGTCTTTCACAAAGCGGTAAAAGCGCGTCAGCTGTTGCAGTTGACCATGCGCTTCGATCCGTGTGGAGTACTCTTCGTCGCCTTCGCCTCGACAGCAACGCGCAAGCGTTCCCTTGAGGTTTCGCCTGGCCATCTCCTTGTAGAGCGTTGTCTTGGTTGTTAACGCGTCGTAGGGTATCCACATCTCCCAGGTTCCTACCTCTTGCATTAAGGCCATGTCAGTACGCCGCATGGAACACTCAAGAGATCGATAGGTACCTTCCGTCAAGGTCTCTGATGCTGCCAAGCGGTGGCCCAGCGCAGTTGCAGCTGAGTAAGCACATCTATCAGCGTCTTCATGAACAAAGGCAAGGGGAAGGACAATGACGGGTACCTTGCAGCAGCTGTTGTGCTTGGATGATTCGCCCTAGTGCTCGGCACAGGCCCATACGGGTGGGAAACATACGGTCAAGATCGGCCTTCGTCAAGGCTTGGAAATCTTTGCCGAGCAGCCATTGTTGGCGAATCTCTTCTGCACAATCGTGTGCCTGCTCCAAGGAGTATCCCTCCTTCTCTAGCTGGGCGGTGAGCCAATTTGCGAGGTCATCCACACCAAGTCCAGCGCAGTCTATAAATGAAACGTTTACTTGTCAGCGGGCTCGTAACGCATCCAGCATGGTCCAAGGGTGGCGCACCTGTAATTTCTGGCAGGTATGGTGTTGCGCTGGTGTCCCCATCCACTTTGCGCCCTGTTTCCTGCTCCATCTTGTTTGAACGAAAACGATGTGTTCGGCGTGGCGCAAACAACGATTCCTCCTTCTTTTTTCCGTTCACGAAAAACACACAAAAGAGCAATACTTTTTTAATGATTTATTTATTGCGTTTGGGGTGCCTCCTTTTTACGGGCAAGCAGTCGATCAAAACGCAAGGAGGCAGAGTGTAGGCGCGGCTTCGTGCTCAGCGCGATCAGCAGAGCTAATTACACAAATCGCTCCTCCGCTCTTCAATCCTGTCTGAGGCGCGAACCTCACCTCGTTCCCTCCACTCGGCGATTATCGGGATGGATGGCTCTGGCAGCGGAATGAGCGATCACAACAAAGACCCCAGCATGTTCGGCGATGAAATGGTGCCTCTCTTCTCATCTCACCACTGCTAGGATGGATTGCAAGTTTTCTCTCATCTTCCTTCGCTCTTGTTCACGGCTTCTTCTACGTTTATTTTCTCACCCCCCCCCTCTCTCTCCCTTCGCCTCGTTGGCTTGCTTCACGTGCCACCACCAGTTAGGGGACTACGGCAACTACACGCGCGACCCGCTGGGACTGCACGGCGGACAGCCTGCATCGATGCCCGGCAGTCGCATGCTCGGCATGGCTCCGTCGTCATCGCCGTCGTCGTCGCTGATGTCACCCGACGCCGGTGCCCTCCACCTGCCGCCGCTGTCGGGCGTGGGTCCTTCGCACCTAATGCCGCATCATATGCAACCTCATCAGCACCCGCACCAGCTTCAGCAGCACCAGCTCCACCAGCATCAGCAGCACGCACACCAGCAGCAGCACCACATGTCGCCTGATCCCTCGGCTGGCCTGATGGGTGCCGGCGGCACCCATCTTCACCATCACCGTCAGCACCAGCAGCACATGCACCAGGCGCAGCAGCACCAGCAGAGCCGCGCCGGGTTTCCGTTCGGGTTCGGTCCTTCGTCACACATGCTGCTGGGCCACGACATGCAGCACCCGGCACTCGGTCTTGGCCACGCACACCCACAGCAGCCGCCGCCGCCACTCCAATCGCAGCAGGCCTTGCCCGGTTCTCCCTACGGCAGCCACGGCCACCAGCAGCCCACGCACATCCACCACCCGCTGTCGCCCATCCAGCAGCAACAGCAAATGCAGCGACAGCAGCGCACGCCGCCGACTGCGCCGCCTCCGCCAGTGACCATGTCGCCCGCCTCCATGCCGTCTCCGCCAAGCACGACACCTGTGAGCAGCCTGCCGCTCTCGCCGCCGCCCGTGCCCTCGGCCTCCTCCTCGACTCCATCGCCCCTATCTTCGTCGACCCCGCTGTCGAACTCGGCGCCATTCGCGCTCTCGGCGCTGTCGACCTCTGCCTCGTCGACGTCGTCATCTTCCGCGAGCCTGGAGCGCTCAGCCACCGTGGCTGCGGTGGTCTCCTCGCCCGCAACCGGGTCTGTCCCTGCGCCGGCGGAACCACCCACGACGAGCGCCAACAGCAGACACCCCTCGCCGAGCCGGGACCTGCTGCCTGCGAGTCCTGCGCCGGTCAGTGCCGGCGCCAAGGACAACGGGCACGAGGAGAGAGCGGCCCAGGCGAAGGCGAAGAGCCAGAAGAAGCGGAGGAAGACAGACTACTCCATTGACGCCAAAAGCAGCGCTAGCAGTGCCCCGAGCGCATTCGGCGCGTTCCAGCTGGCCAAGCCCGTGCCCTGCTCAACTGCAACACTTGCGGTGGCCGCGAGCACGACGTCCACCACCACGACTGCGAGCACGGCCGCAACAGTGACCGCGGCCGCGTCGTCGGGCGGCGTCGAGCCATCGACAGCTCCGGCACCGCCGCCAGCTGCCGTCAGCTCGATGGAGGCCGAGTCGGCCGTTCCCCGTCCCAGCAGTGCCAGCACCAGCGGACCGGCCGCGAGTACGCCACAAGAGCTTTGCCTCCGGCCCCTGTGCACTGTCTTGTATTGTGTCGTCTTGGTTTGCGGTACTGACCGGCGGTGCGTGTTGTGGTCTTCCCAGACAATAGTGCCATGGCCGAAAACGTGGAGCTGATGCGAGAGAACATCGTTCTGCGAAAGAAGAACGCTACGCTGATGAACCAAAACATGCGTCTGATCCTGGAGCTCAAGGAAAAGGAGCACCTCCTCTTTAAGCAAAACGTCGTTCTCGCCAAGTACCGCAAACGGTAACACACACACACACACACACACACACACACACACACACGTCTCGCAATGAATTGACGCAACCCTCTGTCACGTATCACCCGCGTAGGTTTGTGCAGATGTTCGAGACCCAGGAGCAATCGACGCACTCGCTGATGCGGCCATCGCGGCAGGCGAAGGAAATCCACCAAACGCCGGCCGGCCGACAGCCGACCCAACACACCACATCGGCGGCGGCAGCGTCTTCGTCGTCGGCCGGTCGTCATGGAAGTGATGGCGGCAGCGGGACGAAAAAGCGGCAGCGAAAGCAATCATTCCACGAAACGCTCGAGTCGCTCGACGCCTCCGAAGACGACATCTACGACGATGACGACGATCTGCTGGACGAAGCCTACGGCGGCTTTGACTCGAACGAGTACGAGGCCAGCGACATGCTTCTGGACACGCCGGGCGGCATCGACGCTGACAGCCTTCTGAAGGCAGGTGGCGGTCAACACACCGCCAGCACGCCTTCGCCACGACGCCCATCGTCGTCTTCCACCACAGCCGCGGCCTTCACCCAATTTACGGTGCGTGACTTCAGCAGCGAGGACCCCAACCACCGGCCGCTGAAGCGCAAGCGCGGGCGGAAGAGCAAGGAAGAGAAGGAGCGCGAGCTGCTGCAGCTGGCCTCCGCCAAGAAGGACATCACCGCACCGTCGTCCACCGCCACGACCACGACCGGGTTCGTCTTCGAGCCGCCCTCGGCCCACTTCTCGCCCGTCTCGCCATCGTCGTCACCTACCACGGCCGGCGGCTTCTCGGTCGGCATGGGTCTCTCGAGCAAAGATCGGCGACGAAAGGGCCGGCGGAGTACCCTGTGGACTCCCGAGGACGACGCCAAATTCCTGCGCGCCTATCGCATGGTACCCTTCGCCCGAAACCGTTTGGATGATGTTGACGTCTACCCTTCATCAACTGACTAGATTTGATGGTGGTGGGTGGTGAACAGCATGGGAAGAGCTGGAAGGCCATCCACGAGTCGCTGCCCAACAAGACGCGGGAGCAGGTCCAAAGCCACGGCCAGTACCTCATCAGGACCGGCAAGATCCAGGACCTACCCAAACCAATGTAAGTCACCACTACTCTCTGTGTCGCATGTTCCGTATCGTGTGTGTCGTATCATGTGTGCCGTGTGCTGTGTGCTGATCGTGTGGTGGGCGCGAGTAGCCAGAGCAGGCGAGGACGGCGATCCAAGGGCGAAGGCGAAGGCGAAGGCGGGCAGTGGCTGAGTATGAACGTGGGCGCAGATGCCTTGCGGCCCCAACCACCGCCGTCAGAGCGAGAGGAGCCCGGCAGCAGCGGTGTGACGACTCACCAATTCAGCCTCGCGCCGGCAGCGACGGCCGGGGAAGGCAGCGGGAAAGCGTCAATGATACCTACAACGGCCACCACAGCTACAGCGACGATGCCGACATCGAAGGCAGAGACAGGTGGTAACGGCAGGCTGAGCGGCACTGGTGAGCAGCTTGACCTGCGGGGCTCGCCGGGGGACGGTCACACCCACCAGCAGCAGCAGCATGGAGTCGCGATGCAGAGCGAAGACGAAGGTCTCGATCTCTACGGCGATGGTGATGGAGACGGCGAAGGCGAATACGAGGGTGAAGGTGAGGTCGGCGACGAGGGAGAACTCGACGTGGACGACCTGGAAAGCGAGGATTGAACACCACCTACATGAGTGAGAGAGGTGAGATGGAAGCAGCACGTTTTGGCCGCATGTCGCGACTGTGAGAATCCACATCCCACCGTCCCGAGCCAGCTGCACCACCAAAGGATTGTAAATACACAAACTCCTATTTATTGTTCACAGTGGCCAACACAACCAATTCAAGCCTCCATGTTGCTCTCATAACTGAACGTAGCCAACAAGGAGCAAGGTAAGGTGGCAATGATACGTTGGCCCAAGAAAAAAAAGGATACGGCACGGTGGATTCCCGGGTGGTCGCCCACCCCAGTACTAACACCGCCTGGCGCAGCTTAACTTCGCTGTTCGGATGGGAAGCGGTGCTTTCTGCGCAGTGTGGCCGTATCCATGGGCATCAGGGATGCAAGGCTGCGTCCATCTCCTCCAGCAAGCTTGGGGTGCGTGCTCATTCATTTTCTTTTTATTATTGAGTCAGAAAAGAAAGAGAAACAACAGGCAAAAAAACAATCTACGCGTAGGCATGAGTAACGTCCAGCTGCGCAGGTGACTTGTTGGCGGCCACGCACACAGCAAGGACATAGAGAGAGCGCGCGAGGATGAGTGCACGCCCACCGTACAGGCCCAAGCGAAACCATTTCAAATTAGCCGGCGCCATCGTTGGCATCGGCCTTTTGATCGGGGGTGCCAAGTTGGTGCGAGCCCTTCTTTTAACCCCCCCCCCCCAATATTTTTGAATTGATCAGCAGAAGAAGGCACAGCTTGTATTATTTGTTCCATAATAAAATAAAATGGTAAATTAATATTTGTGATTGATCTGCAGCTGGCCTACTGGCAGCTGCAAATGAAGCCACACATGGATCGGATGGCCTACCTCAAGGCCAACGAGCCGGAGGCCGAAGAGCTGACCGACGCCCAGCGCCGGGCCGAGGCTGCCAGCGTGCGCCACCTCACGGCCGACGACAAGCGGCGTCTCCTGGGGCGCGTAGGCCGCACCATCGATCACCCCCAGAGCTCAGCGGGAGCGGACAACGCCGGCCAGTGCAAGTGATAACAACACCGAGCCGTCGTGTACATACAAACCTCATTAAAATAATAAATTCAAATATAAATGATAAAAATACTTGTGCGCAAATACGAACTATTTATTTTATCATTTATTTGTATTTATTTTTGTGATGGAAGGCACGGTGCAGGGCGACTACAAGAATGCTGCGGGGGTGTACGAGTCGGTGAAGAACTACTATGGGCGCGTGCTGAGCTCCACCAAGGACCTCAAGACCAGCGCCTGCTGCACCTCTAATCGCCCGCACAAGATTATCCGCGACGCCCTCGCTCAGTGCGCACCTCCCCCCTCGCTACATCGCTTTTAGTTAGCGATTTGCTCAATTCATTACGCTTCTCGATGTGCAGAGTGCCAGACGAGATCACGAGCCGCTACTACGGATGCGGCACGCCGCTGCCCTTCGGCATCGAGGGACTGCACGTACTCGATCTGGGGTCCGGGTCAGGACGCGATTGCTACGTTGCTGCGAACCTGGTACCCCTCCTCTCCGTCCATTGGTGTGCTGTCGAATGTTGTGTGCGTGCGGTGTGTATGTGTGTGCGTGGTGCGTGCGATGTGTGCGGCATGTCCACTCATCAACTCGACGCAGCACAGGTGGGTGAATCGGGGTCGGTGACGGGAGTGGACATGACAAAGGAGCAGCTCGATGTGGCCAATGCGCACGTCGCCGAGTACACCGCCAAGCTGGGCTACGCCCGGCCCAACCTGCGCTTCGTGCAGGGCTACATCGAGTTCCTGGCCGAGGCGGGCATCGAGCCGGCGTCGATGGACCTCGTCATCTCCAACTGTGTGGTCAACCTCTCGCCCGACAAGCGCCGCGTCCTGTCCAACGTCTTCGAGGTGCTCCGCGAGGGCGGCGAGTTCTACTTCAGCGACGTCTACTGCGACCGTCGCCTGCCGCCCAGCGTGCGCTCGCACGAGGTGCTGCTAGGCGAGTGCTTGGCCGGCGCCCTGTACATCGAGGACTTCCGGCGCCTGTGCCACGCCGTGGGCTTCACCGACCCGCGAGCCCTGTCGACGTCGCCCATCGCCGTCGAGGACGAGGAGCTGAAGGAGGTCGTCGGCGAGGCGCGGTTCTACTCAATCACCTATCGCCTGTTCAAGCTGCCCGACCTCGAGACCCTGTGCGAGGACTACGGGCAGTACGCTGTCTACCGGGGCACGATCAAGGGACACGCCAGCAGCTACCAGCTGGACGACCACCACCTGTTCGAGACTGGGCGGCCCGTGCTGGTGTGCGGCAACACGGCCGACATGCTCGGGAAGACGTGGCTCGGCCCGCACTTCGAGGTGGTCGGCTCCCGCGAGCGACACTTCGGCCTCTTTGGCGCGTGCGCGGCCCCGGCCAACGACAAGTCCACCAGCGAGCTGCCCAAGGGCGGCGCGTGCTGCTGACCCGCAGCGTGGCCAGACACGCGGCGTTGTGTGAGTGGGAGCGAGAGGAGATGCGGAGTGTGGGGGACGACATAGCTCTGCGAGGAAGCAATGCAACCTCTCCTCCCGCAGAACCGCGTTGCAACGTGAAGCGAGGCCGGAGATGGACAGACCACTCACCGCAGGGTGTATTCTGGCGTTTTGACGGCCAAAACTGCCAATTTTTGGCTGCCGTCACAAGATTTCGCTGCACGGCCACACGAAACACCACAACCCGCAATCGATCGTGCACACATCACACCAGGAGGGAGGAGAATCGTCCATCTCGAGCCTCGCTCCTCGCGCGCACGCAACGAATTTCGACCGCATTTGATGCCATTTCGGCAAGGGTGCTAATGTCCCAGCCTTGCTCCCTCTTGGTCCTCCTTCTCATAGGCCTGTTGACGGTCGAAACAGGTATTTACTAATTTATTACCTTCATTGACGTCAACATTCATGGGATCTTACGTCAATCGTCCTATCTTCTTTTAGTCCATGCATCAGACAGCAGAGAAGACAACTTGCTTCGATCTTCCACGCCATCGGCATCTCCGCTGTGCCCCTGCCCCTGTACAACTGACAATGAGGTATGCACATGTGGTACCCTGCGCAAGCATTCACTTACGCGCAATTGTGTCTACATCTGCAAGCATTTTCGCTCATTGAAGCTTTTCAATCGTTTTCTCAGAAGAAGCAAGTAGATCTGTACATGATGTCGAAGAGCTCGCGCGGGGCTTCCGCCGTCCTCGCCCTGGCGCCTCTCGCGCGATCGCATGCCAATCTCCACGTGAGCATCGCCTACATCGCTTCCCTCGACGAGAATGGCACCTTCCATTCGCTGCACGGCGAGCCCGAGGTGGTGGGCGATGTGTGGGAGCTGTGCGCCATCGAGCACTACCAGGCCAACCTCAAGTATCTCAACTTCCTCGTCTGCCTGAGCCAGCAGTACGCCGTCATCCCTGACAACGCCGAGAAATGCGCCGTCGAGGCCACCCTCGATTTGTCGGTGATGAAGGAATGCGTGGAATCCAAGGAGGGGACCTACCTCCTCAATCGCTCCATCCAGCTCTCCAGCGCCGAGGGCCTCGGCGGCGAGGTGGAGAGCGTCATCTTCATCAATGGCAAGCGCTACGCGGGTCCCTTGAGCCAGATGGCCGTCGAGGAGGCCATCTGCGCCACCAACGCCGTGCTCGACGACGACGAGATCTACGAGAAGTGGTGGTTCTACTTCCTCGTCGCCCTGGGCGTCGTCGGCGGCATCGCCATCCTCGTCGCCGCCCTGCTCACCGCCTACCGCGTCTACGTCAAGTGCAACCGCGCCTCCGACATGTGGCTCAACATGATCAAGTCCAACCCCGGCAACGCCCTCGACTTTGCCGACAAGGTCCAGGACGCCATGCACCGCTACGAGAACCACCTTGACGGCGGCGGCGGCTACGGCGGCCCTGGTGCTGGCGTCGGCGGCGGCAGTCGCGGCGCGGGCAGGGAGCGAGGCATGGAGGAAGGCTACGCCGGGGCCTCGTACGTGCGGGCGGCCTACTCGGTCAACAGCGCGCAGCACCAGCACGTCGAGTCGTCGCCGGACGCGTTCGAGGACTCGCCGGGCGACGCGCAGTACTACGCGGAGGAGAGCCCGCTCCTGTCGTCGCTGGGCACCACCTGGTCGATGGGCGGCGTTCGCGACTGATAGGGACCCCCACCGCCGCGACGGCTTCCGCCGGGCTTGCGCGCGCGGGGGAGGAGACGACCAAGCACCGAGGCTTAGCCGTCCAATCGAATCAACAAAAACGAGCAGAGCGAGCGAGAAGGAACAAACGGAACGATGGAACGATGATCATCAGCGCCACCACAACCGCCACGACATCTCATTTCGGCTTCGTCCCGCACGCAAGGTGGAGTCACCTGTAATTACCCTCCCGATCACCCACGACGGCAACCCCTCCCAGTTTTTTTTAATATTTATTTATTACTCCTTCCGACGCCGTTCACCACCACCAGCACGCCCTCAGCTTCATCAGCACCTTCTTCATCATTGTCACGCCCGCACCCCTGCCCTCCTCTCCTCGACGGAGACGAAAGAACGCCGCTGCCGGCGAGCACGAAAGGAAAGTGGAGGCGGGGGCAATGTGTTCAGAGCGCTTCACCTCGTGGGAGGCTGGATGTACTTTATCTTCTTGTCAAGGGCAACGAAACAAGACTCCTTTGGTGTAACTACATTGTCTTGTTTTTGTTTGGTTCGTTATGTACATCGGCGTCTCGAGATGGCCATCGGCCTCGGTGCTGGGCTTGTCATGGTCGTAGACTTGAGATCAGCATTCGCGGTCTCGGCCGGCGTCGTCGGCGATGGAAGAGGAGTTGAGGAAGAGCGAGGAGGAGGGCGAGAGGAGCGATGACGACGCGGCGTGCATGAGGAACGACGACGAAGGGGACGACGACAGCGGCGACGAGCTCGGCGACGAGCCCGGTGAGTGCATCGACCCCGAGGGCGACGACAGGGCCGGGATGGCGAGGATGGGCAGGCCGCTGCCCTCGGACAGCGAGCCGGGGATGGTGGATGACGACGTCGACCCACCGCCTGCGGGCGGCGCCGGCAACGACGACGTGCGCGACAAGCTCTCTCGTCGCTGCTTCATCTTCTCGCGCGCGCTGCGTTCGAGCTTCTTCCACTTCTCGTCGTACTTGTCGATAACCTCGCGCTGTCGTCGATTCTCCTCCTCGAGCGCGGCCACCTTCTTGTCGCTGCCGCTCGCCTGCTTGCGGAGCTGCTTGAGCTGCTTGGCCAACGCGCGGTTGCGCTCCTCGAGCTCCTTGAGCCGCTTCATCTGTATGTTCTGGATCCAGAACATCGACGCCGACAGCGGCGACGCTGCTGACGTCGTCATCACGGTCGATTGAGCCGACGAAGCCGACGACGACAGCGAAGGCGACAGCGACGAGTCGAGCCCGAGGGACGACGACGGATTCTTGGCGGAGGAGGAGGGCGGCGAGGCTGAGGCCGATGCGAAGTGCGATGACGACGAGGAGAGCGAGCGGCCCGAGTGGAGGGCGCCTGCTGGGTGGTGATTGTGGTGCGGCGCGACCGCGCGGTGGTGCGCCCTGTGGCCGCCGGACGACAGTGCCGAGTGCGCGAGCGGGTTCACCGGGTGGACGCTTCGCTTCGTGCCGCCCACGATGCTCTGTTGTGCCGAAACGCGATGAGCTCGCAAAGAAAAGGAAAAGGAAAAGCAGAAAAGAAACGTGTCAGCAAGTCAAAGGTACCTTGGAGAGCTTGACGGGCTGGGCCTGGTGGAGCTGGTGCGTCTGCTTTTCGAACTCGGTGCGGAATCGCAGAATGCTCTCCTTCAGCATTTCGTTTTCTCGCGTCGCTTCTTTCTTTTCCTCCTGCGCCTTGACCAGGGCGGCGTTCTCGGCGCGCAGATAATCGACGGCCTGGTTGAGACGCTGGAGCTCACGTAGCATATCTTCCTTGCTGAGCCCTGAGTAGTCCAACACGCTGAACCACCAAAACACGCACGACGCGTTAGTACGGTCTCTTAAACGTGCGCAACCCAGAGTGGCGGTGTCAGGGAGGGAGATTGGATACCTTCCCTGCAGGTCGGGCGCGGGCGCGGTCGCTGCCGAGTTGGTGGACGACGTAGGCGAGGGCGAACGCGAACGCGAGGAGGGCACCAGCACGAAGGACTCGGCCACCCGGCCGGCGCCGGCATCGCCGCTTGATCCGAGCTGGCCCGCAGGCTGCGCGTTGTGGTGGTTGGCCCGGGCCGCCTGGGGACTTCGGCGCTCGCCGGTGGGCGACGGCGACGCCGGGCCGGCGGCGGCAGCGGCGAAGGGGATTGTGGAGCGCGGGAGGATGTCGAGCAGCCGGTCCATGCCCATCAGCATCCGCTGCCACGTCGACATAAACTCATCAGAGGTGCCGTCCACGCTGAACATAATCGACTCGGTGTCGTTGTTGTTGACAGACGACGAAGATGCCGACGTTGATGTCGATGACGACGAGCCCGGGCTCGACTCCGATTCACTGTTGCCGGCGGCCGCTGGGTCGCGGCCCCGGATCTCGTAGAACTGCGACTCGACCATGGCCGGCGCCGGGCGCGCGTCGTCCTTGGTGAAGACGAAGAGAAGCGGGTCGGAGGAGCCGAACGGGGACGACGATCGCGCGTAGATCATGTCCTCGCCCTCCCAATAGGTCGCACCCTCGCCGCGCTGACCATGGTGCTGGCCGGACTCATCGCCGTAGTCGTCGCCATAGTCATCGCCGCTGTCGTACCCGTTGGAGTAGCTCAAGCTGTTGCCCTGGTAGTACGAGTCCCCGCCACTCGCCCTATCCACACGACCAAACCAAATCAGCACACGTGTGTCGTGTTGCGTGTTGCGTGTTGAGTCGTGTGTCCGTGTGCGCACTGGAGGGTCTTGGCGGCTTCGAGATAGAGCTGAAGTTCTTCGGCCCTGTTCCTGTGCGTCTGGGCGAGCAGGTTGAGGGATTGGATCATCTGCGCATCGGCCGTGTGCTTCGTCGCGTCCACGAAGCACTGATGACGTGGTTGGTGGCGGGTCAAGTGTTAGGGGGTCGTCTGAAGAAGTGACCAAGAGTGTCTTCTTCTACAGAAAAAGAAAAAGGGGAAAAGAGCATAGGAGTGCCGCGCGTACGAAATATTTACAATAAATAATAAATAATATCTACATACAAAAAGAAATAAATGTACAAAAAGATAAATGTGAGGTGGGGGAGGTCCAAGTACCTGGGCGGCGAGGAGGTACTTGCGGGTGGCCTCCTCAAAGAGACCGTTGGCCGCTGCCTCCTCGGCTTCCCTCCCCAAATCGCCCGCCTTGGGCATGCCAAAATGGGAGATGTGAGTAGGGAGATCAAAGTGAAGCCAAGTGCCTTCCTACGACTCACGTGTACCTGCTTGAGAGGGGACGTTGTGGAGGCCATGCTGCTGCTTGAGGGGGATGAACGAATGCTCTTGTTTTGTACAATGGAGTGATTGATGGATGCCAAGTAAGTAGCGACGGGATGCTTCGGGTTGCTGACGAACCACCGGGGCGCCAAACTTGTTGTTGTTCTGTCAAGTACACGTAAGTTCTCCTGCCACAGCGCTCAAGTCCGCTACTTCTGCTGCCACCACCGCCACCGCTGTTGGTTGTCTCGTCGTTGGGCTGTTGGGTCGTGATCTTTAGCCTCGTTGTGTTGCTGCTCTGTTCTTTCTCGCCCACGCAGACCAGGCAACCTGCTTGGAATATTTCCCCGAACCGCGAACTCTAACTGCGGCACTTTCAACCAAATCTCGTCCGCTTCGCCGAGTTATGAGCCGATGTCGACGGATCGCGTGACGGACATTTCTTGGTTTTTCTTATCAAATTTCTTTTTATTTCCTGAATGTGATTTTCTCGCCATTTTTCTTTTTGACCCATTTATCGAAAGATGAAGCGAGCAGTGAATGCTGCGACGCGAGGTCCGTTCCTCACGGCTCGGCAAGGGTTCGGCCGTTTCCCCTGCTCCTCCCTCAACTCGACGTCCTTCTTCCATGCGCAGCAGCGATCAGCATGCTCGTCTTCGCTCGCGACATCGCAGCAGGTGGGACATCGGCACATTTTGAGCTCCATTCGCTACGCAGGTCGAGGCAATGGCGCGATGGCCTTCCCCTCATTTCGGAGAAATTGGCACTCGACCGCGTCGCCCCTCTTCGCCAGCACCGCCAGCAGCAGCGTAGGAGATGCGGAACCCCAGCGCACGCCGGAGGAGGAGAAGGAGGAGCGGGCCGAGGAAGATGCCGAAATGGGCCGTGAAGATCAGCACCACACGCCGCCACCCAGGCAAGGGTCAGCGGAGAGCAACACCACCAAGCGAGCATCGAAGAAGAAATCCGCCAGGCGGGCCGCTGCCACTATTATTGAAGAGCAGGACCCCGAGGGAGCCCGCCAACAGCAGGAGGAAGAGGAGGTGCGCCGCCTGCAGCAGCTGCGGCTCGAGCGGGCCGAGATGGGCCGCGACCAACGCGACGAGGACAACCGAGCGCGGGCGCGCGAGGAGCGGAAGAAGTGCCTGGCCTACTGCACGGCCGACGCCTACGTGCTGCACAAGCTCTACCGGGCGCTGCGCGCCGACGACGTGATCGCCTCGGAGTGGAAGATCTCCTACATCCGACGCGACCGCAAGTACATCCGGCTCAGGTGCCTGGACGACAGCGAGATCTACATCTTCCCGTTCGGCTCGTTCGTGTGCTGGGACGTGGACGACGCCGACTTCATCCGCGTGCGGCAGCTCATCCGCGCGTGCGAGCGGGGCGAGCGCACGGAGCTGTACGAGGACTTTGACTTTGTCTACGGGAGCGACACGGCGGTCGACCCCGAGGACGACGAGCTCATCCTCAAGGAGGACGACTCGACGGCCAAGTGGCCGGTCTCGTTCGCGCTCGCGCAGTCGATCAAGCTGGACTACTTCGAGAAGGAGGTCAAGGACACCTTCCAGGAGATGCAGGCCCTGTCGCACTACCTCGCCCGCAACGGCAGCATCCCGCTCGGCCCCAAGAAGATCGTGCAGGAGATGGGCAAGATCATGGAGCTCCTCGTCAACGTCAACCTCGGCGAGACCGACTTCGTGTCCGACATCCCCGACGAGTTCTGGGAGGACACCGAGTCGGCCAACACCTGGAAGATCTTCAACAGCCACCTCGGCGTCAAGAACCGCGCCAAGGTCCCCTCCACCCCTCGACCACCTTCACCACTCGCCTTTGATGAGACACTCATGCCTGCTCTCGTGTGTCGTGTGTGTCGTGTGTGTCGTGTGTCGTGTGTCGCGTCAACAGGTGCTGGACTCGCAGTTGAAGATGTTCAACGACTTCTATTCGATGCTGAGCTCGGAAGTGCACGTGAAGAAGTCGACCAGGCTCGAGTGGGCCATCATCTTCCTCATCTCCATCGAGGTCGTGTTTGGCGTCGCCGACCACTCCGACTGGCTCGCCTCCTTCATCCCATAACGTCTTCCCCCCCCGCCATAATTCTCTCCTCTCCAGTAAATAAGAAAACAACTTAGCCATCACCTCTGTTTGTTGCACACACGACACGACACGACACACGATCACATTCTTCATCTAGGAATGTCGACAAGGTTGATATAACTAGTTTGAATTCTTCGGCCCGCATTCTGGAACAGTTGTCGGAGTGTAGGAGGTGAAGCGACCACCACCCCAAACGGCGAGGAAGAACACACACGCGCAGACTCAAGGAGGGGCTCTGTGCCGCAACCGAGGCCTTTTCAATCGATTGGCAAGCTCGACACGCCGCAAGAGCTTTTTTTTCTCCACATTTGTTTTTCTTGGCGCGTAGCACAAAATCGATCTCGCAATCGATTGAGCTTGCCTCTGCAGAAGAAGGGGCCGGGCCCGGGTGTCGCATAGGATGGCCGAACTGCTGTTCGGGTGGCGCCTGTACCTGGGCACGGGACTGGCCTTCGTCGGCGGAGCCCTGTCGGGCGCCGTCGGGATTGGCGGAGGCGGCATCTACGTGCCCGTGCTCATCCTCATCGTCGGCTACACCGCCAAAGAAGCCATCCCCCTCTCCAAGGTGCGTAGGCTTTCTTTTTTGATTTTTTAAGAACCTGGTAACACTCATCTCTCTATCTGCCCCGAAACGAACAAACTCAACCAATATGCAGGTGACCGTGGCGGGCGTGGCCATCAGCTCGTTTCTGGTGAATGTGCTGCGACGGCACCCACGAGCGCCCTGGTACCTCCCCTTTGACTGCGCTGGCGTGTGTCGTGTATGTGTGTGCGGTTATGCGCCCGACCAACCCGCATCACGTGTGGCGAGCAGGCGAGCGCTGGTCGACTACGATGTAGCGATGGTCATGACACCCACCACGCTATTAGGCACCACCGTCGGAGTCCTCGTCTACGTCGTACCCTTCCCCCTTCTCTTCTATTCTTTGGGATAGCGCTCAACATTGTCGGGTCGTGTGATGAGTGGGCTGTGATGTGCTGTTGGCTCGCTGTGCTGTGTCCATGGCACTGGTGGTCGGCTCGCTCTTCCTTGACACTCTCTCTTTCCCTCTCCCTCTCCCTCTCCCGCCCAAGATCTTGCCAGAATGGCTCATCCTCATATTGCTTATATTGGTGCTCGGCCTGGTCGACTACCGAACCTTTGTCGCCGTACGCATTCTCCCGCCCACTTGGCGCGCAATCAGACACACTCAAATCTGAGTGTCGTGTGTGCTGTGTGCCGTGTGCAGGCGATCAAACTGTGGAAGAAGGAGAAGGTGGCCAAGGAGGCCGAGCGACAAAACCGAGTCATGACGGTGAACCCGACGGCCGACAGCATCGACCGCGGAGTCGACATGCCCGCCGGCGCTGACGGCGGCAGCGGCGGCCGTGACTCGGCGGCCTTCCCCTACGGCAAGGAGAGCCTGGGCGTCGCCCACGCCAAGGGCCTCGCGCACTCGCTGCACGGCGTCGTCAGCAGCAGCGTCAACGACGACAGCGACATCACGCCCGAGCAGGAGGCGCTGCTCGACAAGGAGGCGCAGCAACCGGTCGTGCGGTACTTCAACAACGTCCAGAAGAGCAAAATCAAGAGCAAGGACGGCGGTGGCAACGGCATAGTGGTGTTGAACAAGCCCGAGAGCTGCTTGCCGCTGTGGTGCTACGACGCCATCAAGTTCCTCTATCTGGCCATCGTTTGGTGCATCATGTTTTCCATCGTCTTCGTGCGAGGTGGCGGCGAGTCAGGTATCTTTTTCTCCGTGTGCGTGTGCGTGGTACATGAACGTAGCTAACAACAACGCAGATGAGAGCTACCTGGGCATCGTCAAGTGCAGCATGTATTTCTGGATCCTCTGGGGCATCATGTTCCCCATCATGCTCGGTGTCCCCTCCCTCTCTGCCCTCTGTCCTCTATGTTGACACGCAAACGCGCCACCTTAACTTGCTAACGAACTAAGTGTTGGTCTGTGCAGGGTTCATGGTGCTGTCGTGTACCATCGCGCGACTCATCTACTCGTACCGCAAACGGAACGGCTGGCCCTTCATCGTACGCTCACCTTCCCGTGTTCGTGGCGAGTCCCAACCAAACCACACTCACCACCGCAAACGCACACACGCACGGCCTCACACTCTTCGGGATCTCGGAACTACAGGATGGCGACGTGCAGTGGAACGTGAAGTCGCTCTTCCTGATTCCGTTCGCGGGGACCATCGGCGGTACCGCCGCGGGGTTCCTCGGCATCGGGTCGGGTATGGTCAACGGCCCGGTGATGCTCGAGATCGGGATGGCCCCCGAAGTGGCCACCGCCACCTCTTCCTTCATCATCGTACGCCGCTCATAATATGACACACATCACCGCACACGCAAACTACACGCACGATGCTGCGCGCCCGCGTGCTCACCGGTGGTGCGTACGACACAGGTGTTCACGGCCCTGTCCACAGTATCGCAGTACTTCGTGATCGGCGCGCTAAATTGGCAGCCGGCACTGTGGTTCTTCGTGCTGGGCGTGCTCG
Organism: Acanthamoeba rhysodes; assembly: GCA_000826385.1. Lineage (NCBI taxonomy): Eukaryota > Discosea > Longamoebia > Acanthamoebidae > Acanthamoeba > Acanthamoeba rhysodes. The sequence goes on along the minus strand of CDFC01056680.1, from coordinate 25,686 downwards.
CCGCAGTGGTTGGCCAGTACGGCGTGCAATACATCGTGAAGCGATTCAACAAGAGCTCCATCATCTCCTTCCTTCTCGTACGCCACGCTTACTCCTCCCTGTCTTGCACGCCAGTCCCCAACGCATCATTTAACCGTTTGTGTCACGTGTGTGTGTCGTGTGTGTCGTGTCGTACAGGCCTTCGTGATTGCGGGCAGCGGAGTGGCAATGATTGTGACGGGGGCGCTGCAGATTGCGGACGAGGGCATCACCGGCTTTGCTGACCTCTGCGAACTCAACGACCACCACAACGCCACACGCAACGCCACCGCCGCCTTCTTCTAGTGCGCGTGTGGTTGTCACCGGTAACACCGCCGTTTTCTCACTCCCACCCCCACCTCCCCCCCCGGTGGTGGACCACCCGTTTTGTTCATACTTTGGGTTTTTTGATACATTGTTGTTTGCTACAAGGCAAACAGGCCGTTTACTTTTTGATGATCCCCTGCTTCTTGCGCACCACCGAACACTCGTTGCAATACCACTTGCCTGCGCGCCGTGATTACATCGTCAGACACGACACGTACACAACACACACACACACACACACACACACACACACACACACACACACACACACACACACACACACACACACACACACACACAAAGACACAAAGAGGGGAGGACAATGGTGGTGATGTCGTATCCAGCACACGCGAAAGATGCGCGGAAAGAGAACCTTTTGGTGGGCTCGTGAGGCCGACGCACTCAAAGTGGAACCACTCCACGCGGCACTGCACGCGGCGGCCAGCCAGCGATGTAGCGAGTGAGCAGAGTTATTGAGAACAGCGCCTTGTGGGGAGGAGGGGGGTGAAGCGAGGAAGTAAGTAGCGTACGTCGGGGTTGTCGCAGCCCACCATCTCGCCGAAGGAGACGCGGTTGCAGATGCAGTAGGTGGGTTCGTTGGGGTCGATGGGCATGTCGATGTCCACGTTGAACAGCCGTGGCGCCGCGTCTGGCGGTAGCTCGCTTGCCCGCACGCTAGCGGAGCAGCGCAAAGAAACACATGTAAGCACATCGACACGACACGACCAACGACACGACACGCACCTCTTCTTTTTCCCCTTTCCATTTTCCTTGTGTTTGGACGCCTTGGTGCCCTTGCCTTTGCCCTTGGTTTCTGATGACCAAAAGAGAGCGCACGGATGTGAGGCTCGGTATGAATGCATCGCGTTGCGCGCGCGCCACACAACCGCTGCCGCACGGCTTTGGTCACCTTGTTGCTCGAGTTCGGCTTCGAACTTCTTCAGGTCAGCGTCGAGCCGGCGAATGTGCTTGTCCACCTGGTACCCATTCACACATGTTAGCACCACCACACACATGCACCAACGACACGACACGACACGACACAACATAACACGACCAACGACACGGTCAACAACACGACACGCAATCGAACACGCTTCGCACCAGCTCGTAGGTCTGGGCGGCGAGTTCGATCTTCTCGTCGCCCATCTCCATCGCGCGCTTAAAGTCGTCCCGTATCTTCTGCAGAGCCCGATCGTCGGCCACCGACGCGTCCTTGGCCTTCCTCTTCAAGTAGGCGCGCGACGACTGCTCGAGCTTGTCCATCGTCCCTGGTGAGGCCGCGGCCGGCATCGGTGTCAGCCACACGGAACATGAGCGCTTGGGGGCTCGTCGACAACAAGGTGTACCTTGGGTCTGCTGGTCCAGATCCTGCATGAGCGCAAAGTTGCGCTTCACTTCATGCGGCAGATTTGCGATGCCTGCGGCGCAGCATAGATGATGACACACATGATGCAATCAAATTGTCCAATTAATCAGATGTTGAAAAGGTGCGGAGCGGATTAACGCAATCGCCAGAAGGCGAAGGCCATTATGGAACGGCGTACTCTCCAGATACTTCTCGAGGTAGGTGCTCATTACGTGGAGTCAATTGGTGGCCTTTCAATCTGTGCTCGCCCCAACGGTTCTATTAGACTCGCGAAATTTCGGAGCTGGACCGCACACGGCCCTCACGCTCACACTGCGGCGAAGAGTCGCTTGGTGGACCCTAACGACCACGCACAACGGGAGGAGGTGGAACGAAGAAGTGGTGGAACGATAACGATTTATATACACGTCTGGGGGGAACCGACATCGCGGTGGAGTGAAGGATAGAGTTTGTAGCGGTGTGAGAAGTGAGGCGAGCAGTCTGAAGAAGCGGAGAAGAGAGAGAGTGTGTGTATGTGTGTGTGTGTGTGGTTGCGCTTAGGCGGAGGCGGACTCCACGTCGACGATGGTGTAGCCACGCTCGACCTTGTTTTTCTCCTCGAGGAGGGCGATGGCGTAGGGGATCTGGTGGCGGAGGGCCAGGACCAGGAGCAGCACGAGCGCCTGGAAGCCGATGACGTCGAAGGCCAGCGACGACACGGCCAGGGTGTACATGCCGACGTTGAACTTCTCGCAGGTGAAGGTCCAGCCGCGGTGGAACGAGTGGTAGGCGTAGACGCTGTACTCGTGGGGGCAGTCCCTGAGCTTGCCCGAGAAGGTGTACCCCAGGAGGACGCCCGAGCTGATCAAGTAGAGGGTCGTCAAGAGCGCAAACGTGAGGAACTGCACAAGAAGAAGGAAGTGGCGGGTGAGCAACGACGGAGGAGCAAAGGTAGGGATGGTACGACGTACAGCGAGGAAGATGGCGCAGGACTGACGCCTCCACATCCAGAGGGCGCCCAGGAAGGCGGTGAGGGCGCCCAGCACGCTGACGCTGATGTTAAGTACGGGCGACACGCGCGGGTTACCGGTCTCGTTGGGCCACTCCCGCATCAGCGCGCTCACGGTGATGTTGGCCAGGCTCGACCACTGCATGGGTGTACACGACGAGCCACGCGTGAGACCCCACGGACAAGAAGACTCGAGCAAGACGATGACATCATCATGGGCGCCCAAAGACGTACGAAGACAAGGCCCAGGAGGAAGACCATGAAGGCGCCCTTGAGAATGCCAATCTGGTGTTTCTCGGCCAGGGTGGTGCCGGCTTGCAACGAGACTCGTCGCTGCGGCTGCTGCTGGACCTCTTGCTGGCCGGCATTGTCCAGCGGCTGATAGCCCTGCTGCTGGGCGAGCTTGGTCTTGAGGGTCTTGGTGATGCCCATGTTGTCGGTGTGTCGTGTAGCGCGTTGGGTGTGGCTTCAGGAGGAGGAATTTGAATGCGCAACACACTGCTGAGCTGCGTCTTATGTGGAGGGACGTGTGAGTCGGGAGGAGGCGGGGGTGGTGGTGACGATGAAGTGGAGGTGGGGACACAGGAGCCGAGTCGAGAGAGCATAAAAGCTGGAGGCCTGGCTGGTCGTCGCCAGACGAACGGACCCGCGACGTTCTGAAGGAAATTTCGCCCGAGGCCCGCCGAGCCAAGGTCCTGCGGGGAACTGAACACCGTGACCGCTCCCCGCGTGAGCCGTCGCGGGCAATTAGCGAAGGCTGCATCACCATCGGCCCAAACTCGCCGCCCACCACCATCGGCCCGACGCCATCTGCGGAAGATGCATCTTTTGTGCTGCACTTCTCTTTCCGCGAGGTCACTGCCTTGTTTTCCCTCTTTTTTTTCCTTTTTCGTTTTCTTTCTTGCTTTTCGTTTTGGCAGCACAACTCTGCCGTTGCTTCCGGGACTCCATTTGCAACGGCGCCTGCGCTCGATTCCAGTACAGTTGAAACTGCAAGATTGTCGTTGAGATGAACACCAAGCGACCCCTTCACCCCTCGACGATGCTGATGAGCCCTGCCCCTGAGGCCATCGGCGACCGCTTCATCCCCGCCCGTGGTGGCATGAACTTTGAGGCTGCCCACTACAGCCTCACCTCCTCCTCCACCCCCTTTGCCAAGAAGGAGAATACTCACCCCAACACCTCCACGTCTGTCGTGAGCAGCCCTGCTTTGCGGGAGCGCTACACGTCATCCCTGTCCGGGGTGCTTCTGGGCGAGAGCAAGTCGACCAAGATCCTCGCCTACAAGCACAAGGCACCCGTTCTGGAGACGTACCAGAACCAGATGAAGACCCTCTACTCGGCCAACAAGAAGCCATGTGCGTCTACCCTCTCCCTCTCCTCTAACGTTTCATCTTCGACCAGAAGGCTGCCGTCGGGTCCTGAGCGAGTGCTTGATGCCCCGGGCGTTCGAGACGACTACTACCTCAACCTGCTCGACTGGTCGGCCCACAACGTGCTGGCGGTGGCGCTCGACCGCACCCTCTACCTGTGGAACGCCAACTCGTCCCAGATCGACATGCTCTTCGAGATGCCTGAAGACGAGGACAGCATCACCTCTGTCTCGTGGATGGCTGATGGCAACACGATCGCCTTTGGTAAGTTTCGACTTCAGACTCACGCTAAGGCTTTCGTGAATGTTCTCGGGAAGACCTTAAGACTCGCTTAAACTCTCGCTAAGACTCTCGTTAGACTCTTAAGACTCGCTTTACACTCGCGCCAAAGATGCTGCTCTGCTTCGCTCACATTTTCGCTGTTGTGCTGATGCCCAGGCACCAGCAGCAACGAGGTACAGCTGTGGGATGTCACCCAGAGCCGTCCGCTGAGAGTCATGCGAGGCCACCACGACCGCGTCTCCTCGCTGTCGTGGAATCGCGCCATCCTCTCAAGCGGCAGTCGCGACACCACTATCATCAATCACGATGTACGGATCGCGCAGAACTTGGTCGCTCAGCTGGCGGGCCACTCGGACGAAGTATGCGGCCTCGAGTGGAGCGAGGACGGAATGCAGCTTGCGTCGGGCGGCAATGACAACATCCTCAACGTGTGGGACGAGGGTCGCACCACAGCCCCGCGCTTCAGGCTCGACCACCACACCTCGGCGGTCAAGGCGCTCGCGTGGTGTCCCTGGCAAGCTGGTCTGCTGGCGTCCGGTGGCGGCACGGCCGATCGCTGCATCAAGACGTGGAACACGCGGACGGGCGCCTGCATGCATTCGATCGACACCGGTTCGCAGGTCTGCAGCTTGTTGTGGTCACGCACGCACAAGGAGCTCGTGTCGTCGCACGGCTTTCCGCACCACCAACTGTCGGTGTGGAAGTTCCCCACGATGACTAAGGTCGGTGACCTCCACGGCCATACGTCGCGCGTGCTCTTTACATCGCTCAGCCCCGACGGAGAGACAGTCGCGTCGTGCGCCTCGGACGAACGGATACGCCTGTGGAAGGTGTGGCCCGTCGGGTCAGGTTCGGGCCGCTCGACGTCGCGCAAGGACGGAGGAGCCTCCCAGCCAGAGTCGACGCGCCTGAACCACATTCGCTGAGGCATCGGGCTTTCCTCTACGAGACTGCGCGCAACGTGAACCACGCGTCGTCAATGGGCTATCAGAAGATCACAAAAATCACGGTCCGTGCTTTCCGTGTGGCTCTCCTTACTAAGATCAGAACGCTAACAACAAACGTACTCCTGTCGGCCAGCGAGCTGTTACACAAGTGCCGATGACGAAGCTGAGGACATGGCACAATTCGCGGCGAGGCATCGACGTCGTCTCTTCCCCGTTTTGATTGCATCGGGCTCGCCTTCAACTGAGATTAGGGCTCATCCGCTGACGCTGTGAAGGTCGGGACATTCACCGCTTCGGACACGACTAATTAAAATATTAATAATTTTCACTTGGTTTCGAAAACAAAGAGGGCCGGTGTCTTGGTTTTGTTGACTGCATCGTAACAACGAAATGGAGGCCACGGTGGGTGACAAGGCAACGGGAATCGTTTACGATGAGTACATGATCAAGCACGCGGTGCGCAATCTCAATCTCGAATCTCCTGTTCAAGATTAATCCAATGTCTTGCCCTCCTCGCTGCTCGTTTGGGGCTCATCGTGATGGAGCAGCCGGACCCATCAGATTGGCACCCGGAGAAGCCCAAGCGGCTGTGGGCCTCGTGGGACCGGCTACGGGACAAGGGCATCGTCGACCGTTGTCAGCGGGTCGTCGCCAGGGAGGCCGGCGAGGAGGAGCTCATGTGCGTCCACACCAAGGAGGTACGGCTGCGTCTGTGGGCTGCATGGAGGAACCGACGCTGTCGCGGTCTTGGCTCTCGTGGTCTTCATCGTAGCTCACGCACTACTGGTGATGCGCTGGGGACGCAGCACGTGGATCGAGTCCACGAGAAGGCGGAGGACGCCAAGGGAGGCGGCATGGCCTACTTCGACGCCGACACCTACGCCAACGAGTACTCGGAGCGCGCTGCCCGCCTCGCCGCCGGTTCGTCCTGGACCCTCTGACGATGATGGTGGTGGTGATGATTGTTGTGCTCTAAACGTTAGCTATGCACCAATGTGGCCGCGTGTTAAGGTGGTTTGGTGGAGCTCGCCACCAAGGTGGCCACGGGCGAGCTGGACAATGGATTTGCTCTCATCAGGTATTACGCACGCGCTTGGGCTTCTTCTCAAGAGCTCGCTGAGTCACTGCCGCAGTTGACTGGGTGATTGTATTTAACGCTGCACGCATGTACATACGTGCATGACTGCAGGCCGCCGGGCCACCACGCCGAGCCCGGGCAATCCCAAGGGTTCTGTCTGTTCAACAACGTTGCGGTCGCGGTGCAGGTACCATGCCCGAGTTCGCCGAGCCGTGATCATCGTGGCGGCGCGCTGACTATAAAATGTCTGACATACATGCGTGTTCATCATCCAGACGATCCTCGATACGCAACCACACATCAAGAAGATCATGATCGTGGACTGGGACGTCCACCACGGAAACGGCACGGAAAAGACCTTCTACGAAACAGACAAGGTGGATAGTCAGTTCGCTTGCCGCGTGTTTTCAGCCCACCCTGCTCGCTCTCTCACAACGTGGGCCTTGGTGGTGGTGACCAGGTGCTCTTCCTCTCGCTCCACCGATTCGAACCGGATTTCTACCCCAACAGCGGACCTCTTGAGTCCGTTGGCGCGGGCGAGGGCAAGGGCTACAACATCAACGTGCCGTGGAACTTCTTTGGCGCCGGCAACGCGGAGTACCTCTACGCCTTCGAGCAGCTCGTGGTGCCCGTGGCCAAGGCGTATCAGCCCGACCTCGTGCTGGTGTCGTGCGGCTTCGACGCCGCGTGGGGCGACCCCCTGGGCGGTATGACCATCACGGCTAGCGGCTACCAGCAGATGACGCGGATGCTCCTCGAGGCCACCAACGGAAAGGTTGTGCTCGCTCTCGAAGGTATACTCGCTCGCTCGCTCGCTCGGTTGCCCGCTGCTGACTCGGATGCGCGGCTGCAGGTGGGTACAACGTGCGAATCATTGCTACGTGCGCAGAGGCGTGTATTCGAGCGCTGTTGGGCGAGAAGGAGTTCAACGTGGAAGAGGAACAAAGGGTATGATTTATATCTTCATCCTCTTGTCTGCACCCTCTTCTTCTTCTTCTTCATGGCACGCACCACCTTCTTTACCTTACCCACCCTGTCTGTTGGTGTTGTAGGATCTGGACAAGAGGAAGCTGCAGTACGACGCCGCAGCGGCGCAGGAGCTGATGAACAAGGCCAAGAAGGTGGTGAACGCCGTCAAGGAGGTCCACGCCGACCACTGGCCCGTCCTGCGCAGCGCGGCGGCCGCGCCAGCCGCTGTCGACGACGAGCCGACGGTCGAGGCCGCGCTGGCCAAGCTGAGCCTCAGCACCAACGACAGCAGCGAGACCGCAGAGAAACCGGAAGCCGAAGTAAACTAACCAATGTTTTGATTACACGTCAGCACCCAACCAGAAATCAAAAAATCGGCTGCGGTATGATTTTTCCCGGAGCCGAGCACTTCATCCGTCCTTTCTCTCTTTTCTTCCTCTCCCATCCGCATCGCCCGGCCCGTTAGTTCTGTGACCCGACAGGCAAGCGCAGCGGCCATGCAGATCTTCGTTAAGACCCTGACGGGCAAGACCATCACCCTCGAGGTTGAGTCGTCCGACACCATCGAGAATGTCAAGCAAAAGATCCAGGACAAGGAGGGTACGTTCGCCTTCTTGCTCCTCAATGCGCCCTCTTTTTTGGGGCAGCTTTATCGGTTATGGCTTAGTCTTACCCTGCTTCTGCGTCATCGATTAGGCATTCCTCCGGATCAGCAGCGTCTGATTTTCGCCGGCAAGCAGCTTGAGGACGGCAGGACCCTTGCGGATTACAACATCCAGAAGGAGTCCACCCTTCACCTCGTCCTCCGTCTCCGTGGTGGCGGTAAGAAGAGGAAGAAGAAGGTGTACACCACCCCCAAGAAGATCAGGCACAAGAAGAAGAAGGTGAAGCTGTCCGTCCTCAAGTACTACAAGTACGCTCTTCTCCTGATTCCTTTTAATGCTGGAGTTTCCTCTTCGCTATGGTCCGTCGATTAACGACCTTCTTGCAGGGTTGACGAGAACGGTAAGATCACCCGTCTCAGGCGCGAGTGCCCCGCTGCTCAGTGCGGCGCTGGTGTGTTCATGGCCAGCCATGCCGACCGCCAGTACTGCGGCAAGTGCCACCTGACCTTCGTCTTCAACGCCCCCGAGAAGAAGTAAATGGATTCGATCCGTACTTCGGGGAGTGGGTAAATAAAAAATTCGGAAAATCACCTTCATCCTCTTCATTCTCTTCCACCCTCACCCACTTCTTGTGTATGCATCACTACTGTGTTTTTTTGTTTTCTTTTATTGTTGCGAAATGTACACCTTGATTGTGGCCCTACTCTGAGCCTTCATCCTCGTCGTCTTCCTTGGCGGCCTCGCCCTCGTCGCTGCCGGGGTCAGCAGCCTTGACCTCTCGCTCGTAGCGCTTCTTGTCCTTGGCGGCCTCCTCGACGAAAGGGGCCTTTTCTTCTTCGCTCATGGCGTTCCACTGGGTCGACACCAGCTTCGTGAGCTCGCCAAATCCAGCGCTGGGGTTCTCCTGCGATCACACGCAATTCGAGATGGGGTGTGAGATGAGCGGGCACGCGCAAAGAGGGAAGGAGAGGTGACACACACCTCCTTGACCTTGGGGCGAGCGGTCTGGGCGTAGATGATGTAGGCAGTCTTGGGCCTCTTCACGCCGGGAGGGGTTCGCTTCTTCTTGGAGATGGCCTTCTTCTTCTGCACGCCCACCTTCTTGGCCTCTGCTGCCGCCTTCTTCTTCTCGTCCTCGCCGAACCGGCTGGGCTGCTTCGTCGATCTCTTCGGGCGGTCGCTCATCTTTTGTTCTCTCCTCTCTAACGGCTCTTTTTTGTTGGATTGAAAATCGATGGATCAACGTTCGTGGTCCCCTACGACGTCAGCTGCAAGTCCTCTCTAACGTCTGGTCGCGATGCTGGGGCGGTGGTGCGGTTGAGAAAGCGAAGTAACGGACACCTCGCCCTCGGGTGTTCCCTGCCCCCCTCCCAACGTCTCCTCCCGACCAACAGCCGCCGCACTTGTGGCCCATTCGGTGGCCGTGTGCTTTCGCTGCCAAGTCTGCAGTCCCAGGCCTTCTTTGCCCAACCGACGCGATTGGTTCGCCGTCCGGGAATTTCGTGGCACCAAAACCGTGTCGTTGGCCAAAAATGCCTTTTTCTTTTAATTTATTTTTTGCTTTATTTATTTATTTATTTATTTATTTTTGATTTTTTCCATCAGTAGTCGCCCTCCGCCTCAAAGGACCTGTGGCCCCTGTTCTTGGGCTTGAAGGTGGCGGTGTCGTCGTCGGGCAGGTAGCTGGGCTTGGGTCCGCCGCACAGGTGGCACTTGAGCGTCTGTCCCTTGTACTTACCGCTGCGCTCGCACTCGCGGCACAGGAGCACCTCCATGCGGCACACGACACACTTCTTGTGGGCCTGGTACCGCTCCCAGGGCGCCGTGCACAGGCAGCAGCGGCCCACGGGCACCTGCGCCTCGGGCGGCGCGTCGACCGGTCCGTGCGCGAAGCGGCGGTCGAAGGTGTAGTTCTTGCCGATCCAGTGGCCGCCCGTGGGAAAGGCCTCGAGGTACCGATGGATGCCGCCCTCGAGCTGGAACACCTTGGAGGCGTCGAGGCCCTTCTGGACCAGCAGCGCGCTGGCCCGCTCGCAGCGGATGCCGCCCGTGCAGTACATGAGCACCTGCTTGGCGGCCTGCAGCTTGGGGAAGGCCTCGTCGACCCACGCCGGGAACTCCGTGCTGGTGCGCATGTTGGGGTCGAGCACGCGCGACGCGTCGCCCAGCGGTTGGAAGCGCCCGATGGCGTTCTCGTTGGCGTTGCGCACGTCAATCAGCACCGTGTCGGGCTCGGCGGCCTTGGCGTGCCACTCCTCCGGGGGCAGGTGCGTACCGCCGGCTTCGAGGGGTGCCACGCCCCGCGTCGCCGTGGCGGCGCCGAAGCCGTAGGTCACCAGCTCCTCCACGTGCCACACCTTGAGCCCCTTGAGGCGCTGGTTGTCTCTCAGCCCGTCCACGATCTTGAAGTCCGTCGCGCCGAACTTCTCAAAGTCGTAGTCGCGGAGGTCCTGGCAGAAGCCGCGGATGCCCTCCGCGCTGCCCGTCAGCGTGCCTAGCACGACACGACACAACCACACACCGGGCGTGATAAATAATAAAAAAATCACAGTACAATTTAAAATATATTAATAAACTAAAATTCAACAAAATAATTATTAATTGATAATAATAATACAAAGTGGTACCGTTGAAGCCCTCCCGGGCGCATCGCAGGCGGCCGGTGCAGCCGTGGTGGGTGAGGCTGTCGCGTGCGTAGTTCTCGGCGTTGCGCGCGGCGGACGGAGTCCAGCTGGGTCGCACGTACTGGTAGAACAGCAAAAGGGTCACGTTGCCCGGCGGGGGCGGCGGGTAGGTCTTCACCGCCGGCTGCTGGGCCTCCGCCGACTCGGCTGAGGAGTCGCCGGCAGGGGTCGCCGCAGCGCTGGCGTCGGGCTTGGCAGCTTCGGCCACGGCTTCGGCCATGGTGGCGGCCGCTTCGGACTCGAGCTGGGCCACGTCCGCTTCGCGCTTCCGTCGCTTCTTGGCTCGTGCGGCCTGCTTCTCTTCGGCGTCATCGTTGCTGTCTGCTTCGTCTGATGATGGCTCCCGCTTCTTCTTCGTCTTCTTTTTCTCCTTCTTGTCCTTCTTCTTGTCCTCCTTCGTCTTGCTCTTTTTCTCTTTCTTGTCCTTCTTGTCCTTCTTGCTCTTCTTCTTCTTCTTCTCCTTCTTGTCCTCCTTCGTCTTGGCCTTTTTTACCTTCTTCGATTTCTTTGATTTCTTCTCATCTACGGCTTCATCACTGCTGCTCGATTTCTCCACCACTTCCTCCACTTCAGTCTTCTTCCTCTTCTTCATCTTCCGGCTCTCCTCCATCGCTGCTGACATCTCGTCGCGATCGGCAGAGATTATATCTGATCAGAGCTTAGTCGGTACGATTAGATTTTGTGTGGTGCGGCCCAGTTGCCCGGTTTTAACCCGCCAACAAAAAAAATGGAAAACAAGAAAAAAAGAAGGAGATTGCGTGCAGCGATTCCCCTCCCATTCCATTGCCCTGGCATCAAGAACGTGACGGTCACTTCGGCGGCAGCGCATAGGCTCCCTTGGCCTCTGTTTCTTTCTTTGATGCAATACATCTCTACACAGTGGATTGTTTCAATAAATGAATTCGTGAATGAATTACTTCCAATGTGGGAGGCTTGAGGAAGAGAGGGGGGTGGGTCGCGAGGTGGAAGGTGGGTTATGTATATTTACAGCAGGCCAACGTTTAGTGGCCGGCCACCTTCTGCAGGGCCAAGAGGAAGTTCTGCACCACCTCGGCCTCCTCCACGTTCTGCGCTTCGAAGTGGCGCACGACGGACCTGAGGAGCGTCTCGGCCGTGTCGCTCTTGCCCCGCAGGCGGTAGTGCTTCTGGTACTTGCCCAGCGCAGACGGGCTCAGCTTCCCCAGATACGAGTTCGCCTGTTCATCAAGGCCGGGTGAGACATGAAGAAGACGAAGAAGAAGAAGAAGAAGTGACTCTCTGGCACTGGAGCTGGGCCGTACGGACACGACGGCGCTGGCTTTGTTGTTGGCTTGCGTGCGCAGCTTCTTCTTGGCGGCGGTTGGTGTTGGGGTGGGCGCCACACTCGCGGCTGCAGCAGAAGACGACCGAGACGAGCGGCTGCCGCTGGAAGAAGAAGAAGACGAGCGCGTGGTCACTGTCGCAGGCCTGATCCGGTCCCTGTCCCTGCGACTACGGCTGCTGCTGCTACGGCTCTCCCCTGCCTCCGACATCTTGAGGCCTTTCCTCTAGTTCTCTCTCTTGTTCTCTCTCGTCCGGCTCGACTCCGCCGTTGCCAACACACGCAGCTGCTTTCTTCCACGAAGCGTGTGTGTGTGCGCGCGGGGTCGTTCTCGGCTGGTTCTTGGCTCTGTGCTCTGCGCACTCACACCACCATCCCGACGTCAGCTTTGGGTTGCCGTGCAAAGAGGGGGGCCGGAGATGGTGATTTTCAATGGTTGGAATGGTCGGCATTTACTAGCAAAATACATTCTTAAATGTAAAAAAAAAGCAAGATAAAGATACAATCGCAAACAAAAACAAAGCAATGGCGAGCACAACGGGTAGGCAACTGCGGCAGCACGTACCCCTCATCAAGTTTCCGCAGCGACACGGCGCCGCCTTTCAATCGCTTCAGGATGGTACGGCAGCAGCATTCCATACAAATCGCATTCATTTCGCTTGACGCAGCTAGTCTCGGATAATTATGTCATGATCACCCTCCCGCAGCGTCTCACTTCCTCCCCCCCCCTCCTTTGCTGTCGTGCAATCAGCAGCCCTACCCTCTCGCCACACCGGCGCGGTGGAGTCCACGCCCCTGACCGCGCCCCCGAAAACCACCACCATGCAGGTACACCCCTCCACGTCCCGTCCCTCCCCGTCCCCTTCGTCGCAGCGATGGGTTCATTGTCTTCGTCGTCGTCTTCTTCTTCTGTGCACTCTCTCTCTCCGTGATCGCCACCACCGCACTCACCCCACTGCGCAACCATGGCATGGTGCACGCTGCCGCAGACGTCGCCCAACCTCCCAACGCCGGCCAAGTTCGACATCAAGTCCAGGGGTCCCGTCACACATCACGAGAGCATGGATGAACTGCCCGCCCGCTACCGCCGGGCGCTGCTCTCCGAGGAGGCCATCGATCTCATCCAGGTCAGTCTCCTTCTGCAATGATTCCTCGTCTCACCTCAGCTCACCTCTCTCTCTCTCTCTCGCTATCTGAAAACAGATGGGTGGTGCTGTGGATCATTAAAGCCCAAGGAACAACAACACTACAACAAACAGTAATGAATGAAGGCTCCCTCTTTCCCTTCCTTGCTTGTCGGTATGAATAAACCGCCAAGCTCGATAGTCAACTGCGCTGGACAATACCTTCACTCGACTCCACACAATGCGGTTCAAGAGGATGGTGGAGCAGAGGGCAGAGGGTGGTCGAAGAGAGCTCAAGCAAAAAGGATACGGCACGGTGGATTCCCGGGTGGTCGCCCACCCCAGTACTAACACCGCCTGGCGCAGCTTAACTTCGCTGTTCGGATGGGAAGCGGTGCTTTCTGCGCAGTATGGCCGTATCCATTAGGAGTGAGGCTACAAGATCACCTCTCACTGCTGGGTGTCCCAAATATGGGTTCCACTGCTGCCCTCCTTTGTCTAGCTCAGGTGGCAAACTGTTTTGCCAGGCTTGCTGCATCTGCAAGTGGCTCTGGGTGAGTTTGACATCAACCTGAGTTGTGGCAAGGAACCAAGTGTTCATGAAAAAGAGTCAGTGACTCTTTTTGCTTAGCACAAATATCAACTTTATGTACAGAAAAGGGCACTAATTTGCTGTTTTTTGTGAGGTTGGTGCACAGATCAAGGAAAGCTGGGGCATCATTTTCAGAAAATGTACAAAAGTGGAGGATGCTACTGAAGAAGAAATCATAAAGGCAGAATCCTTTGTCTGTGTGTATTTACAATCTGATGTGTTGGAAGGCAATTTCCTGAAATATGTGCATTTTTCTTGCATTTTCTACACATTTTCCAACACCAAGTATTGGTTCATTCACACTTATTCAGTTTGCTTAGAAATACTACAACATAACCCCACTCGTTTCATCATGTAAACAACATTATGTTCCCCTTTCACCATTTGCCACAAGCCTGTGACCTCATTTTACAGCTAATTTTTTCAAAGAACAGAAGTAGCAAGAAGAAGAGGAGCAGAGAGCAGAGCAGGGTGGTCGAAGAGAGCACAAGGAAAAAGGATACAGCAGGATGGGGTAAGAAGAGCAGGAGAGAGCACAAGGAAAAAGGATACAGCATGGTGGATTCCCGGATGGTCGCCCACCCCAGTACTAACACCGCCTGGCGCAGCTAAATTTCACTGTTTGGATGGGAAGTGGTGCTTTCTGCGCAGTATGGCTGTATCTGTCCACCATCTCATTGACTTGCAGTGTGGCCTCTCCTATAGAAAAGTTTGTGCCTTTCATGCTGAAGATAATTTAAAGTGTGCTAACTTGAGATGCATTGGAATTGGCTGCCATCATCCAGCTAAAAGAGTAAGCTCTGTAGACAGCAGTTTTTCTGGCTTGGAATACATGAACCAAGACAGAGAACCAAAAGGGTCAGTGACTCACTGTATGGCAGGATGTACATTGTCAGGCTGCATGAGCATCTGTACACCCTAAATAGCAATCTGATGTGTATTGGATGGCCAATCTGTACAGAAAAAGGGATTCTGTCTTTGTCATTTTCTTCAATAGCATCCTCCACATTTGTACATTTTCTGAAAATGATGCCCCAGCATGTGTGTTCCCCAACCCCACAGTGTGCATCCTCACTGGTAAGCTGGGCTGGGGGGGGTGAGGTAAGTAGATAGCACAAGGAAAAAGGGCAGCATGGTGGATTACTGGGTGGTTATTCACCCCAAACCTCTAGCCAGATGAAATGTGAGTGAAAAAATAACTCTGAAAATTGTGGTGGGAGTAAAAGTGCTGGTTTGTGGTGTGGGAATCGTACTTTGTAGTAACATTAATGATTTAGTGGGGGCATTTGACTCATTACAATCTGATATGTTGTGGTTATGAGCATTACAAAGAGATAATTGTGGATTCAGAAAGTTTATTTTGTGGTTTAATAGTTATTTGTTGGTGTATGAGTGGTAATGTGAGTAAATTGTCATGCTATTTTAGAAGGTGTAGGGGGATTAGACCAGCTCATGTTGATAAATTACTTTGAAATGCTTAAAGTGTCACAAAAAAGATCACACACATGTATGTGGTTACAGATGTGGAAGATACCTGGTGTTGCTGTTTGAGTTAGAGTTCGTCCCATTGATGTCAGGCATGCACCAGCTGGTGAAGTTACGCATTGTGGCATTGAGCACACTCAGACTAACATCATGGGCAACCAGATCATCCAATACCAATTGGCCGTTTGTGTGTGTACACATTCAGCAGTGTATGCACCCTGGGTGTCCAAGCCATCAAACGAACACTTTGGTGAGAGTGAGACAAGAGTAACAATGGCAATAACATCTGATAGAACTGGAGTGAGAGGTGTGACCACACATGTGTCCTTGCACTGAGACTTAACTGAGTTTGTAGGGAGGGGTTCCTCTGCAGGGAGCATGTAGTTGTAAACCCACACAAAGGGGTGAGCCAACAGATCGTCAGTGAGAGGTTCATTGAACTGCTGGATGAGGTCAAGAAATGACTGTTGCAGTTCTTCCCAGCCATCCAGGTTATGGAGCACAAGTAATGTGCCATGGAGAATGGTGAGTTGAGTTGGGCCAGAGACAGTGTTGGAGGTTCAGTGGATGGGGGATTATCATGTAGGATATTGACAGGGCCTTCCCACTAGGGAATGTTATTCCCCTATATTATTTGTCTTCTCTTCCTTCTCATTTTATGTGGGGATGTTGGTGTGGGAAAAATGAGCTGAACTCACTGTGGGAAAAATGAACTAACCTCACTGTGGGAATTGGTGGACACTGGGAATTAGTGGACATAATCCTTGGTCCATAACTCAACAGTTCTGCAACCAGCGTTAAGGATAAAATGAAAGGTGTGGGGCCTAGGATTGAGGGATGGAGCTGATTTGAGGTTCGTGATGCATTCCAATGACAAAGGTAGAATACATTTGGTCAATATCCTCATGTGTATGACCAACAGGAAGGACATTCAAATGTCCTGGAATACTCCATTTGAGAGCAGCCAGTTGCAATAGCCAGCATGAACTTGTTCTTGTTCTCATGGCTACAATTGTCAAACTGGATGTAGAGATGTGCAGCTCCAGGAGCATGGTGGAGGTGATGGTGAAGGATCGAAATGGCAAAGTCAGGGCCACAGCCATACTGACCTTGGTGGAGGTAAAGATAGCTCTGCTGAAGTCCATGATTGATGATGCCATGTACACACAGCTTGTAGAGATGGAGAGAAATGAGAGGTCCAGTCATTTTGAAAAGCGATTTTGTCTGTGAGTTTAAGCACATGAAAATGGTTTTAACAACACAGAAATGGTTTAATTGTAAAAATAGCAAGTCAAAACTGGATCATCTTGAGAAATGGCTGGTCAAAACAAAGCCAAAAGGAGAGATGTGATGCTATACAGAGGCAAGGTCAAATTGGTTTGGTGTCTCATGAAATGGTGAAATATGAGGCCTCAAGACACTGGATTAGCCAGTGTTTTTTCCTTTCTTTGAGTTGATGAATTGGTGAAAAGGGACTGAAGTGAGCAAAGCAGTTGGAAAGATTAGACAAGAAAGTTGGAAAGATTAGACAAGAAAGTTGTGTATTCACTTCTGTCCACATGAGAGAAGCTGTGTATGAAACGCCAGTAGTACAAGGCCAACCTGAGGAAGCTCGGCAGCTCCTTCCAGTTCTTTGGTGGCCTTGCCTCACGCACAGACTTGATCTTCTTTGGGTCTGTCTGGATTGCATCATTGCTGATGATGTGGCTGAGATACTCCATCTTGGCCCTTGCAAACTCACATTTTGTGAGCTTAATGTACATTTCTTGCTTGCAAATCCACCTGAATGTCTCCTTGAGGTGCTTGAGGTGGTTGTCAAAAGTGGTGCTGTAGACATCCATGTGTACCCACAACCACTCTCCCTTGGACAAGCCCATCATCTTGTCCATCACTTGCTGGAACATAGCTGGTGCATTGGTGAGCCCAAACAGCATCACCATCAGCTCACAGAGCCCTTGACATGTCACAAATGCAGCAATATTGGAGGCCTCTGGCATGAGAGGGATCTGCCAGAATCCACTGCAGAAATCCATCTTGTTTGTGTCTGGCATAGGATATGAATCCCACTTCATCTTCTCCTTGAATCACAATTGGTAGATTGCAACTGACTCCAACTTCGCTTGTCAGATCTGAGCCAACTGGTTGTACATATAGTAGCAGCCAGTTTCTCACAGCCATACACCTGGACCAGCCGCTCTCATAGCACTGTCCACTTCAGGGAAACTCCAGCCTTCAGGCCCATGTGTACCCATTGGCATATTGCCTCAGCCTCTCCCTCGAGCTGGTTGGTGGTCCTCCAAACTAACTCTTTGTCAGACCATCCTCCCTGGCTGGCAGCTTCCTCCATCTTGTTGAGGAATGTGATAATGTCTTTGCTCAACTTGCCCTTGAATGTGGACAGGTTGTTGATGTTGACCACCGCCCACCTTGTCTCTTGAGGCGGTTGCAGGAGACTCTCCAGCCTCCCTCTTGGTGCTCACAGCATAGCTCCAACCATCTGTTGATTCCACAGCTTCCAACTTGAGGTTGTGTTGGTATTGATGGATTGTCTTGAGGGTGTCTTCAGGGCTTTGTCACTGTTGATCAGAGAAAGTCTCTTCTCTGAGCCCCCCTTGACAGCACAGACTTGTTCATTGATGGCTGTTAAAGATGCTAGTAACTTCGCCATCGCCTTCTTGATCTCCAAAAGATTGTCACCACTCCTGATGGTCTTCTCTGAGACTGGCTGAGCCACCTTGGGTAGCGCCTTGCCAAGAGGCAGGACTGTGGGTGTAGGTACCTGACTAGATGTCTTCATAGACGTCTTGGTCAACCTTGAGGTGGACGAACTTGTACTCAGAGCTGAGGTTGAGCTCATTGTGCTTGATACAGTGGGGTTCCCTTTCCTGTTATACTGGATTGTCTATTATGAAGCCTATCCTGCTGTCATTGCCAAATGTAGGAGTGTAGGGGATAGACCAGCTGGGTCTCAAGTAGATGGGCCTCAGGGAGGTCCTCACTTTGTTGTGGTGAAAGAAGTCCTTTATTCCCCCCTTGGATACAGATAATATAGGAGAGTTATCTCCGGCAGGGAATCACAGGGAAATGCCATTTCCCTCAGGGTTTTCCCCAGGTGTGCAATAATGCCACACCCTGAGGCGTGGCTGAGTTCAACTCTGCCACATACCCCCCAACTAAGCCAGAACTGTCACAGTTCTGCCTTGCAGCTGGTGGCTGTCAAGGTAGTCCTGGATGAGGTGATTGGCTTGGACATCAGTGCCATGTGTTGTCACATGTGGTGTAGCTGACCCAGTGGACCTTGTACTTGCAGCTGTTCTTCCAGTCATGATGGTCAATGATGGCCTTGATCTCATATTCCTTGTTGTTCAAGGTAGGAGCTGGTTGTGGTTTCTCCTCCTCAGTGTTCTGCTTCTTGCAGAACAGCTTCACATGCTCCATGTTGAGCTTGAAGTCATGTCCCTTCAGGTGGCACAGCACAACTACTTAAGGAGAAGCTTGCTGGACAACATCAAACAGACCTGTCCACTTCTTCACAAGCTTCCTGGCTCAGCCCTTCATGGGCTGTCAAACTAGGACTCAGTCTCCTGGTGTGTAGCTGCCTCCCTTCCTCTCATGATGGCACTGGACCATCTCATCCTTTGACTGGTCTTGCACACTCATCACCTGGTCATGGATGATACACTGGACTTCTTGTAGCTCAGCAATCCACTCATCAGACAGCTTTGTGTCATCCAGCAATCTGCGACTGAGGCGCAAGTTGCCTGAACAGGACCTGGTATGGGCTCATGCCCATTGACTTCTGGGGACTAGTGCAGTATGTGTACAGCAGTAGTGGCATGTAGACATCCCAGTTGTCCTGCTTTGTGTTGGTGTAGTGAGCCATCATGGACTTGAGGGTCCAAT
The DNA here is from genome assembly GCA_000826385.1 of Acanthamoeba rhysodes. NCBI lineage: Eukaryota > Discosea > Longamoebia > Acanthamoebidae > Acanthamoeba > Acanthamoeba rhysodes. Next base: position 6,642 of record CDFC01056680.1, on the reverse strand, counting down.
TGAAGTGCTTGACTTGGCCATTCATCTGTGGGTGACCCAGCATAGAGAAGCTCCTCTTGATGCCAAGTTGCCTGGCCAGCTCTTGGTGAAGCTCAGCCACAAATTCTCTTCCTTGATTGCTCACAATTGTTTGTGGTGGTCCCCACCTCCTGATGGGGTTTCGAATTGCTTCTGTGACTGTCTTTGCAGTTGCATTGGGTATTGGAATCACCTTGGGCCACTTGGAGAAGAGGTCTTGCATGACAACAGCATAGGTGTTGCCTCTTGGTCGTCTTGGGCAGAGGACTGATCAGGTCCAATCCCACCTTCTCCCACAGTTGTGATGTTTGAATCAGCTGTAGCAGCCCCAACATTGGCCTGGCTTTGTCTCAGTGCACCTGGCATCACAGGCAGACTTGGACCCACTCGTCCACATTGTTCCACATGCCTGGCCACCAGTAGTGGGTGACCAACTTCCCAAATACCTTATCTCTTCTGAGATGTCCTCCACTTGGTGTGTCATGGTAGAGCGCCAGCAGCTCAGCTCATAGCCCTCGCAGCACAATCCATTGAAGCTGCACAGATGTGTCAGTCAACTTCCCTTGGCCCTTGGTAGGCCAGTAGGTCCAGTAGACCTCAACACTGTCAATCACAACTTGGTCCAGCAGGGCCAGTTGTCATGTCATCCCCCCTTGTGGCCTGGTCATCGCTTGATGGCTTGATGATCCACTCAAACTTGGGGTTGGTCAGCAGAGCGTCCTTGTTCTGCTTGAACTTGTTGACTTGGACCATGGCCACCACCTGAGGTGCCTCATCCTTGACGTTGTTCCTGGTGATTGGCTCTCTTGACAGAGTGTTGCTGTTGGTGTGGATTCATCCAGCTCAGTGCATTATCAACAGTGGGAAGAACTCCTGCACCTTTGTGATCCATCACACGATCTTGCCAATCAGTTCTCACTGGTCAAACAGCCACTGGAGAGCATGGTGGTCTGACAGGACCTCCAACTCCACTCCCAAGAGCAGATGTCTCCACTTGTTCAGGAAGAACACAATCACATAGCCCTCTTGCTCCATGGCTGACCAGTTCAACTGCGTTTTGTTGAGGGCCTTGCTCCCATAGGCCACAACATGCCAGTTCTGGCCATCACTTGTCTGCTTGAGGCACGCCCCTATCACATAGAGGCTGGCGTTGCAGCATAGCCAGAATGGTTGTGCAATGTCAGGGTACTGGAGGATGGGAGTGCTCACCAGAGCCTCCTTGAGTGCTGTGAAGGCATTCTGTTCCTCCACAGTCCACTTCCACTTGACCTGCTCACTTGTGAGCTTGGACAGGGGACTTGTGACATGTGAGAAACTGCATATGAAACGCTGGTAGTATGAGGCCAACCTGAGGAAGCTCTGCAGCTCCTTCCAGTTCTTCAGTGGCCTTGCCTCACGCACAGACTTGATCTTCTTCAGGTCCATCTGGATCCCATTGTTGCCAATGATGTGGCTGAGATACTCCATCTTGGCCCTTACAAACTCGCATTTTGTAAGCTTGACATACAGTTCTCACTTGCAAATCTGCCTGAACATCTCCTTGAGGTGCTTGAGGTGTTCATCAAAAGTGGTGCTGTAGACAAGGAGATCAGTGTACCCACGACCACTCTCCCTTGGATGAGCCCATCATCTCGTCCATCACTCACTGGAATGTAGCTGGCGTGTTGGTGAGCCTGAACAGCATCACTGTCAGCTTGTAGAGCCCTCAACATGTCACAAACATGGCAATCTTGGAGGCCTCCAGTGTGAGAGGGATCTGCCAGAATCCACTGCAGAAATCCATCTTCAATCAGAATCAGGCCTTCCCCAGGCCCTCATAGGATACAAATCCCACTTCATCTTCTTGTTGAGTTAAAAGTACACACAGAACTGTTTGTCACTGTCCTTCTTGTCGATGAGCAGGACTGGTGCAGCCCACTTGCTGTTTGACAGACATGACACTCTGGTTGATCCCATCTGGCTGACCTTGTTGTTGATTGTGGACTGAACCATCAGCAACATGTGACACACCTTTGCACAGATCAGGGTAGGGTCAGTCAGTTCAATGTGGTGTGCAGTCGTCCTGCTGGCTCTGTGCCATTCCAACTTGATGTGGAACATGTCCTTGTTCCACTCAAGGAGATTGTGTAGCCAGGCTTGATCAGCCTCACCAACATCAGTGAGCTGAGCCTGCTTGTCTAGTGCAGACGCAAGCTGCTCCTCCATCAGGTCCTCAAGGGGGTACAGTGCTACCCACTTCCCCACTTGACCTCCACTTGATGAGTTGGATGACATGTGCAATCAACCTCTTCCCAGGTCAAGCATTCCTCCAAATCAGCATAGCACATTGGATCCCAGGATAGCGTCATATCCAAAGGGTCCCTTGATCATGTTGAACTTGTGCTGGTAGACCTCAGTGCCTATCATAAGCACCAGATCCACTTGACTGCAGACCTTCAGTGTCTCCATAGAGGCCACAGTCCACATCTGTTGACATGGTTGGATCAACACTCCAGCAGGCAGCAGCTCTCACTTGACAAAGCAGCCTGTTGCTCCAGAGTCCACCAGGAGATCAACCATCCTTTCCCCTAGCTGAGCTCAGACAGTAGGTCCCAACCTACCCATCTTCACATCAACAGGAGATGGCCCACAGCCTTGGATCACATTGACCTTCTTGCCAGAGGACTCGTCCTTCTTGGACGCTCCTCCAGCTTGTGGGCACTCAGAGCAGCAATGGCCCTCCTTTCCACAGGTCCAGCAAGTGGTGGGAGACTTCAGTGGCCCTCACAGTCGAACCAGCGCTCAACTTGTCTCCCAACTTCAACACAGACTTCCTGTTTGACCCTTGCTTTGGAGTTGTGAGACTCCTCAATCCTGAATCCTTCTCCAAGACAAGCTCTCATTTCGCCTCTTCCTTGGCAGCAGCCTTGACAGCTGCAGTGAGGTTGGGGTACATGGCACCCCTGACTTGCTTGTGAAGCTCTGGGATGAGCCCATTCACAAAATGGCTCACCTGGAACATTGCTGGCACATCCAGCATCATCACCCATAGCTTCTCCTCAAATTGCAACTGGTAGATCACAACCAACTCCAACTTTGCTTGTCAGATCCAAGCCAACTGGTCATACATGTAGTAGCAGTCCAGTTTCTCACAGCTGTACACCTGGACCAGCTGCTCTCATAGACCTGTCCACTTCAGGGAAACTCCAGCCTTCAGACCCATGCATACCCAACAGCATATTGCCTCAACCTCTCCCTCAAGCTGGTTGGCGGTCCTCCAAACTAACTCTTTGTTGGACCATCCTCCTTGGCTGGCAGCTTCCTCCATCTCATCAAGGAACACAATGATGTCTTCACTCAACTCACCCTTGAACGTGGACAGGTCATTGACATTGACCACTGCCCATCTTGTCTCTTGAGGTGGTTTCAGGAGACTCTCCAGCCTCCCACTCAGCGCTCGCAGCATAGCTCCAACCATCTGTTAATTCCACAGCTTCCAACTCAAAGTTGTGTTGGTCTCAACACATCATCTCAAGGGTGTCTTTGGGGCTTCATCACTGTCATCAATTGGAGAAAGTCTCTTCTCTGAGCCCCCCTCAACAGCGCAGACTCATTCATTGATAGCTGTTACAGATGCTAGTAACTTCGCCATTGCTTTCTTGATCTCCAAAAGATTGTCACTGCTCCTGCTGGTCTTCTCCAAGACCAGCTGAGCCGCCTCAGGTAGCACCTCGCCAAGAGGCAGGACTGTAGGTGTAGGTACCTGACTAGATGTCTTTGTAGACATCTTGGTCAACCTTGAGATCGACAAACTTGCACTCAGAGCTGAGGTTGAGCTCATCATACTTGATTCAGTGGGGTTCCCTTTCCCATTATACTGGATCTTCTAATATGAAGACAATCCTGCTGTCATCACCAAATGTAGGAGTGTAGGGGAATTAGACCAGCTGGGTCTCAAGTAGATGGGCCTCAGGGGRGGTCCTCACTTTGTTGTGGTGAAAGAAGTCCTTTATTCCCCCCTTGGATACAGATAATATAGGAGAGTTATCTCCGGCAGGGAATCACAGGGAAATGCCATTTCCCTCAGGGTTTTCCCCAGGTGTGCAATAATGCCACACCCTGAGGCGTGGCTGAGTTCGACTCTGCCACAATGGGCTCATTCCCAAGCTTAACAAGTGAGTAAGGGGTGCCATATACCCTGATCTTGAAGCAGCTGTCAAGGCCACCAAGGAGGAGGTGAAATGAGAGCTCATCTCAGACAAGGATACAGGATCAAGGAGTTTCACAGCTCCAAAGCATGGGTCAAACAGGTAAGTCAGTGCTGAAGTTGGGAGACAATGAGTGTCATGTCTGTCAAACAGTGAGTGGGCTGCACTGGTTCTTCTGATTGACAAGAAGGATGGAGATGAACAGTTTGTATTACCAGCATTTCATACACAGCTTCTCACACATTGCCAGTCCCCTGTCCAAGCTCACAAGCAAGCAAGTCAAGTGGCAGTGGATGGAGGAGGAACAGAACACTTTTGAGGAGGCTCTGGTGACCCCAACATTAAGAAACCAGTTCACCTCTGCTGTGACACCAGCCTCTACACAATAAGAGTGTGCCTCAAACAGATGAGTGACAGCCAGAACTGGCCTACAGGAGCAAGGCCCTCGACAAGGCACAGTCGAACTGGTCAGCCACTGAGCATGAGGGCTATGTGATCATGTTCTTCCTGAACAAATGGAGACATCTGCTCCTGGGCAGAAATGGAGGTCTTGTTGGACCACCACACTCTCCAATGGCTGTTCAACCAACAAGACCCCATCAGCAAGATCACACAGTGGATCACAAAGGTGCAGGAGTTCTTCCCACTGCAGATCATGCACCAAGCTGGACAGATCCACACCAACAGGGATGCTCTATTGAGAGAGCCAATCACCAGGAACAACATCAAGGAAGAGACAGCAACATGTTGATTTGTAGTGGCCAGTTGGGTGGCTGTTGGGGGGGTATCATAGGGACCATTTAAGGGGGGTATTGTTGAGCAATATCAAGTGATACCACCACAACCATGAAGCTGGTATTGTTGCCCAAGTTGAGGGTATGCTGCTTCCAAAAAGAATCTGCACTTGGTCAAGATCAGGTGCAATTTGAAAGGAGAGAAATGTTCAGATGGCTCTAATTGTCAAGACCCAGCTACAGGCCATCCACATGGCCAGCGTGTCCAACATGGTCGCAGACACCCTCAGCCGCCTCCATCCTCAACATGAGTGGGAGCTCAGCCCACTCCTCTTTGCACAGATCAAGTTGCACCGCACACTGTCAACTGGTTCGCCTCACACACCAACACAAAACTACAGCGGTACAACTCCCAATTCCAAGACCAGCAAGCAGAGAGAATCAACGCACTGGCCCAATCATGGGCTGGCAAGAACAACTATGCTGCGCCACCCATTGCCCTGATCCCTGGGGTGCTACGCATTGTACCGCACCAGAAGGCCACCACAACCATAATCATCCCCAAATGGTGTGGCAGCAAGTGGCGCCAAGACCTGCTTGACATGGCCATGGGAGAACCAATTGACATCCCCAGCGACGCACTCTCATTCCACTCCACACTTGGAGAGCGACCAGAACCACTACACAACCGCAAGTGGCGCTGGAAAGGGTACAGGATCTCTGGTACCAACATACCAGAGACTGGTTGGACCAGGCCTGCGCACTCCTCCTTAAAGCAACAGTTGCTGATTCCTAAACAAGGCAATTATGATGTGGATACTATCTAAATATAAAAAAGTCTCAGGGAGGACTCACGGTTGTTTGTGACCCTGCCTTGTGGGAGGCCAACAAAGAGCTGTATGACCTTGCCACAGGATTTGGTGGTGCACCAGAAGACTTGAGACAATTCAATCACTGCTCCAGCAGGGCTGCTTGTTGACTCCTCTGCTGAGGAACCATGGTAGGTTCTATCCAACTTAGCTACTGCATTTTAATGTTCATTACAGTGTGTTGTTTTAATTTGAGTTGTTTACCAGAAAATGTGGCTATGACCTCCTTGTGCACAGGCATGGGTGAGGATTGCTGGACAAAATAAAACACAACATACAACAGGTATCATTGTGTTATTGCCAGAGAAAAAAAAATCTCTGACACTGGCGGTCATTGTGGTATTGCTGGAAAAAAAACAACACATTGGACAATACCACAATGATTGTTGCAGTATCACCAGAGAAAAAAAAATTCTTCTGAGGATACTGCAATGATTGTTGTGGTATTGCTGGAAAAAAAACACACACCTGATGATACCACAACGATTGTCACCACACAAGAAAAAAATTAATTAATTAATTAATTAATTAATCTCTGATTTTTTAATATTTTTCTGGTCTTTTAATCTGCAGTGATTGTTGCAGTATTATTGCACAAGAAAAAAACCTTCTGGTGCATGCATCACTTTACAAGAAAGATACTGCAGCAATCCATTGAGATGCACAGATCCCTGCAGTGAGGTCTTCCTCAGTTAGAGACTTGGTTCAAGCAATGGACATGCAAGAAACAACAAACACTTATGACAAAAAAATCTTAAGTGACTTCTGTGCTTCTGTTTCATGTTCAGCAACTGTGCAATCACCACAGTATCATTATATTAATTGTTTTTTGTC
>CDFC01056674.1:0-11451 GCA_000826385.1 Acanthamoeba rhysodes | reverse complement strand
CCCCCCCCCAATCCCTCCATCATGTCTCAAGAAAGGAAGAGAAGGAAGAGAAGCGTACAGTCCTCCACCCCCTCAAAATCCTTAGCACTGATGCGGCCGACGTCGTTTCCCATGCTGCTGACAAACCTTTCTCGACTCTACGCGCCAGCTTTCAATCACCAACAACCAGAACCCAAAGCACGCAAAACGGTTTATTTATGTCGACACATGCCGCACGACACGCAACACCGCACGCACGCGCACGCGCTGATCGTTTAGTAGCCCTGCGCTTGGCCGTTGCTCACGAGGGCCACTCCCGAGCTGGTGCCGATGCGGGACGCCCCGGCAGCCACCATCGCCAGCACGTCGGCGGCACTCCGCACGCCGCCAGACGCCTGTGTCGCGCAGGTCGTCAATGCAGGCGTTGGGCTGGGCGTGCGTGCCAGCGCAAGTACGTACCTTGACCTGGAGCCGATCGCCGACGGCCTTCTTCATGAGGGCGACGTGCTCCACCTTGGCGCCGCCAGCAGCCGCGTTGAAGCCCGTGGAGGTCTTCACGAAGTGGGCGCCGGCGAGGCTCGACAGCAGGCAGCCGTCGATGATCTCCTCGCGGGTCAGCGCGCCCGTCTCCAGGATGACCTTGACCACCGCCTGCGACCCATCAGCCCTGCCATTGCGCGCGTCATCAGTGACGCCACCGCACACGCCGCACATGGCACACACATGGTACAGATTGCACACAAGGCACGGTACACGTGTCTAACCTTGTAGCGGCCGTCACGACGGCCTTGATGTCGCCCAGCACGTAGCCGTAGGCCTGATCCTTGAGCCGGCCCACATTCACCACCATGTCGATCTCATCCACGCCCAGCTGCCCAGATTCAACACCACGCATACGACACACACGCGCGCGCACAGGTCAGCATCAGCGATGACGAAGCGACCGATGGGCTCGCAGAGACGCACCTCGACCAGCTGCTTGGTCTCGAACGCCTTCGTCTCAGAGGTGCTGGCGCCCAAGGGGAATCCCACCACGCAGGCCACCTTGACGGGCTGCTTGTCGGGCGACTGGGCGTGGAGCGCGCGGAGGGTCTGGAGCGCGAACTGGGCCCAGCAGCCGTTCACGCACACCGCCGCGAAGCTGTGCTCGAACGCCTCCTGGCACAGCTTCGCCACCTCGGCCTCCCTCGCCTCCTGCTTCAGCAGCGTGTGGTCGATCACTGTGGTGGTTTCGATTTTTTAATATTTAATTAGGTTTTATTTATATATTTCAATTAATATAAAATCGCAATATAAATACAGATATAATAGCGCATTATTATTATTATTATTATTATTATTATTATTATTATTATTATTAACAATAATAAAATCTGAGAAAGGTACGGGTGTGGGTGGCGGGGCTGGGGGCCGGGGCGGGTCCGGCGGGGGTGACGGTCTCGGAGGCGCCGATCGGTGCGAGCAGGTGCGCGAAGGTTCCGCGCACGGCGGCCGCGGCGAGGGGCAGCGCCAGTGCGCCGCACACCGCCTCCAGTCGCTTCACAATCTCGTCCTCCATGCTCTCTCGCTTTAATAAATTTTAACAAATAATAAATATATTATGAAAAAGAAATAAATAAAGAAAAAATGGTTGTTTTGGGCGGAGTGTCGTGAGAGCTCTCGACGCAACCCAATACCTGGGCAAAGAAAAGAGAGAAGAGAGAGACGAGAACGAAGCAAGATGGAGGAGATGGAGGAGCATGTCTGCCGGGGCGAGACGCAGGGAGAGGAGAGCGACGGGCGCGAAGTGCCCGCGGAACACAGCGAAGGACAAGGAGAAGATGAAGTGGCAGCGATAGCGACAGCGCACGAGGAGATTGAAGACAAAAAGGATGAAGGGCGACACGTCGCGGCCTCCCCGGGCGAGGATGGTGTTCATCAACCAAAGAGCGAAGAAGAAAGCGAAACAACACCAGAGATCGAAAGCGAAGGAGGTGCCGGCTGCCAGGCGTCTGCGCCGCAAGAAGAAGAAGGAGGAGGAGAAGTGGTGCAGGGCCACGAGGGCGGTGGCGGCGGCTACGACGACGACGAGGCGGCAACTTTCGACCCCGAGGAGAGCTACGAGCAGGAAAAGCACCTGAGGAACCAGTCACGCGCCAACTCGGACGCCGACGCACGCTTCGAAGGCCAACCGGGAGGAGGAGAGGTCGTGCCAGATCCGCCCCCCAGCAGCTTCGACCCAGCCCATCAGGCCACGCCCGAGCCCGAGCCCGAGCCCGAGCCAAGCGAAGCCGTGCCCGCGCCCGCGCACGAGCACGAGCACCACGCGGTGATCCCGGATGTGGTCGTCCACGACTTTGGGCAGCCGGCCGAGTACCACCGCGAGCACAAGGAAGAGGAGGACAAGGCGGCCGCGGCCGCCAGAGCAGCCATAGGCGTGGTGGCCGCGGCTGCCACGGTGGGCGCTGCCGAGACATCATCATCGTCATCATCATCATTGGCGAAGCCGGTCGACAACAGCAGCGCTGCCGGGGCCGCCGCCGCTGGCGCTGCAGCCGGAGCGACAACGAAGAAGAAGGGACTGTCGGGCCTGTTGAGCTTCGCCTACTCGCCGCGCAGCTTCGGCACCGGGTCGGTGGCCGCGACGTCGGCTGGCGGTGCGTCGCCCCGTCGCGAGCTGTCGAGTTCGGCGCCTCATCCGCCGCTTCTGCCCTCGCCGCGCATGCTGGTCCTGCCCTCGCCGCCGCCGCCGCTCCACCTGCCCAAGCCCACGCCGCCGCTCGGATCCACCGTCGGTTCGTTTTCTGCCCGTCACCGGTCTGCTGTAAGGTGGCGGTGACAATCGCGAACTCACACACGCACCGCAGGGCATGACCAGGAGCCGCAGGTGGTCTTGGCGCAGAAGTGCTGGCGACGCCGTGTGGCCCGACGCAAGATCCACGAGCTCGGTACCGCCCATGACGACGACGACGACGACGATGAATGTTGGGACTAACGAAATGAATGCGTGAGCAGTCATGCACAGTCGGGCGCGGTTCAAGGTGGCTGAGGAGATCGCCGTGACCGAGAAGAACTATGTTGACATTCTTCACACCATCATCGAGGTTGACACCTGTGGCCTCCCCTCCTCCCCTCTTTTGACACTGAATCGGACTTACGGCATCGAATGGGCGGCGGCGGTTTGCAGGTCTTTATGGAGCCGCTCGCCAAGCTGCTCCCGGGGTGGATCGCCGAGCAGAGCAAGGCCAAGAAGGCCAAGGGCGCGCCGGAGCCTCTCGATCCCGCCCTCGTACGCGCCCAATTAAACATCGCGCACGCACGCTCATGACACATGGCACACCATACCGCACGCTCACCACGCGGCACAGGTTGAGATAATATTCGGGAACGTGAAGGAGCTGTACAAGATGCACAAGCCCTTCGCGGAGGCGCTGCAGCACGCCATCGAGAACTGGTATCCCTACCGGCGGGTGGGCGTGCTATTCATGGACGTCGTACGTCGCATTCCACAATCGTGGCCCATGTTTATTGCCGTGCAACAGGCCAGTTTCGTTTCGATTGGAACGTCTAAACCAAGATAATTCGTGTTGCATGGAAACACTAGTTGTTGCGCCAGAACGGCTTCCTGGTCGAGTACGGCAAGTACGTTAACGGCTACGGGGCGGCGATCAAGCACTGGAACCAGGCCATGCGCCACCCGGCCTTCGCCCGCTTCATCAATGTACGTTGTTGTCGGCACCACCGCGAGCGTTTGCTGAACCTGCTGTCCCTCCAGACGGCGCTTGACAACCCCCGATGCGCCCACCTCGACTTTTGCTCGCTCGTCATCGTACGAACACCCGGCCGCTCTACACGCGCATGACTGACTGATCATTCGTTTTCTTCTTTGTCTTCGTTCTTTCTCTTTTACTTCGTTCTTCGGGACCCACAGAACCCGGTGCAAAGGGTCCCCCGATACGCGCTGCTTCTGCGAGTGCGTTGCGCCCCTTCAAACCCCTCCCCTCTCGTAGTGCCGCGCCAGAGCTGACGAAGCGATTATCGCTGGCGCGGCACTCCTACGCTCCAGGACATCCGAAAGCATACGTGGGCGGGCCACGGCGACGAAGAGAGCGTCGCCCACGCCCTCGACAAGATACACATCGTCGCCGAGTATGGTACAGCGGCCTCTCCTCGCGCTCGGCCTGCGGTCGCCGTGTGGAGGTCAGCTGACTCTCTTCCCCTCCAACCCAACCCTCAAGTCAACGAGGCCAAGCGGGCTGCCGAGGGAATGGAGAGGACGACTTACCTGCACGACCACATCGACGACAAGAAGCTCGCGGTACCTTTCTCTGTCCTCTCGCGAGCGCGACTAGCCTGCAGGTGCTGTACTGTACCGTCGTAGCTCAACGTGCTGGATCTTGCCCCCCCCCAGGCGAGCCTGTCGCAGCCGCAGCGCAAGTACATCAGAGAGGGACCTCTCAAGCTCGTCCATAGGAGTGACTTCAAGGACCGACATGTACGTGGAGACAGACCACCATCGCTTCCGTGCCGCACGCAGTGAATGTTGTTGTTGTTGTTGTAGGCGATGTTGGACTGATCTCCACCGACGCACAGGTGGTGCTGTTCAACGACATTGTCGTCATCACCGTGAGCAAACCCACCGGCAAGACGTCGCCGCGTCAACCGCCGTCGGCCCTGCCCGCCGACCTGTGCGTCAAGGTACTGCCAGCAAACCACGGCTCTCCCCGATCTGGTCATGGCTCAGTTCTTCTTCAATTCCCGACCGGCTGACACACAGGGCACGATCGAGCTGAAGCACTCGGTGGAGGCCAAGGCGCTCGACAAGCCCGAGCGGGGCCTGCAGCTGACCGTGCACGGCAAGACCACCAAATGGCAGGCCGCCACCGCCAAGGACCGCGACGAGTGGCTGCGCGACCTCCAGTCCCTCGCCTCTCGGCCAGTCAACTGAAAAGTCGCTCTTGGGGCAAAAAAAGAGAACAATAAACAATAATATTAATAATCTGGGCGACGAAGGAGAGAGATGAAGCCGGCGAAGAAGAAGCTGGTACCGAACACCAGCTCGGTGACAGAGCGGTGGAAAAAGAAGGTGGCAATCAAGAAGACGAAGATCCTGCAAGCCATCGCAGTATCGGAAAACTCGGGCTATTCATCAGGTACCCCACAATTGCTCCTGCATTTGTTGTCCCAGTTCTTCTTCTTCTGCCCAAATCACGTCCATTTTGTTTGACTCCAGTCTTCCCCATTACCCGTGTTGATGACATCGTGGCGCTACTTTTTTCATTGACGCTGCCCCCATTGCGCCCGCAATAGAATTCAAGGGGAACAATGAGCGAATCAAGGAGCTGGAAAAGAGCTACAACGACGCGGCGCGTCTCGCCCGCGCATTGATGCGCGACGAGCAGTGTACGTAGCCCACTGCAGCTTATACAACCCCCGCCCCCGCGGCAAGTCGCTTATCGCTTATCTTTGCGCGTAGCCTACGCCTCTGCAAGCCTGGCCATGGGGGAGCAGCTGTCGGCCATCGGCGCCCCTGAGAAGCTGAAGAGCATCGCGGGTACGCCTACCATCACCTGCTCCTTCCACCTCCCTCTGGCTCTGCACCGACTGCCGCACTGCGCTTACCATCGTGTACGCCGGCGGGACCGGCCCACGCTCGCGCAGGACCCGCCCTGACGCAGTTCGCAGGCGTGCAGACCGCGCTGGGCCAGGCTCGCGAAGAATTCGTACGCAGTGGCAGCTCAAGAGTTCATTCACTGATGGCCCAGGCGCGTGGGCGTGTGCCGCGCGCACTAACACTTGTGACTTTTCTCGTTACACTGGGCGCTGCGCAGTGCAAAGAGGCGATGAGCTACGTCAATGCCATTGAGAGGTTCACGAAGGAGGAGATCACCCCCGCGCGGGTACGCTGTGCCCACGGAAGCTATGAAGCGCTGTCTCGGCAGCGCGCGCACAACACACACACACACGACACGCACTCATCACTACCATCAACAGAGGGCCAAGCAACGGTTCAGGGAGTCGCGCATTCAGTTCGACACTGCCAGCTCCCAACTCCAGAGCCAGCTTTCATCGAAGACCGACAAGCCCTTGGAACTGTTCTCAGTGCGTCACCACGGCACCACACTGCACACGCATGCAACACACGACACACGTGTCATAAGCACAGCCCACGATGCACGGCGGGTTCTAACGTGGAGGTGCGCTGCGCAGGCGTACACGCACTACCACTACGCCAAACGCAAGTACAACCGCCGCCTGATCGAGGCCTCCAATCGGCTGTCGGACGCCATCGAGATGAAGGAGTTCGTCGTGCTGGAGCACTACGTTCAGTACATGCGAGCGCAGCTCGAGCACCTCCGCGCCGCCTATCAACACCTGTACAACCTCGACTCCTACATCACCGAACTCCAAATGTACATACACAAGGTACACATCCTCAGCTGCATTCCATAGAGGCTTTACGTGGTTGGAATGTGCACACATAACGTCATTGACTCCGTAAAACAGCAAAGGGAGCAGTCGGCCGAGCAGAAGATGCAAAGGGAGGAGCTCAAGCGGCAACGTGCCATCCTCGCCGAGCAGAACAAGTACCGGCCGCTCGTTGAGGTACCGCACTCGCGCACGATTCGCTGGCGAAATGCGCGAAAACTAACGTTCAACGTATGTGGTGTATGTGCGTCGTGTGATTGTTATAGTTGCTGGCCAACCCCGATTTGGCGGTGGTAGGCGCCATTTGCGGGTCGGCGGGGGCGGACCAAGCACAGACGCTGGAGACGTTGGTGCAGATCTTGGACGCCTACAAGCTCACACTGCCCATCATTTACATCGGTATCACCAAAGAGGTCAGCGAAACCGGTACGCATACTCGGAATTCCACACGATATACACATTCACAACTGAGGCGATTCGATGCGCGGCAGACACGGCGGCGACGCTGTTCCGAGGCAACACCACGGCGACAAAGCTGATGACGGCCTTCACGCGCCTCACCGGCCGACCCTATATGCTGGCCACCCTCCAGAGCCTCATGAACGAGTTCATGGCCTCCAACGATGGCTACGAGGTACGTCACGCCCTGCAGCCCCGCGAGCCAACACGGATCGCTAACCTGGACCCTTTTGCTTCACGTCTGGGGTGGGTCCAGGTGGATCCCCTGAAAGCGAAAGAAGGCGACGACACGGAGGCGAACATGCGGAGGCTGCTGGACAACTGCCAGCGGATCATGGACGCCATCTACTCCACCGCACCAATGATCCCCACGTAAGCGACCCTTTGCCCGCTGATAATAATGCACCGACTTGGGCCTAACGCGTTATTGCTATTCGTTGTGTGCGCGCGCGTGCCGACAGCCCGTTCAAGTCGATGATGGCGCACCTGCGACAGGAGTGCGTGAAGCGTTTCCCGGACAGCTATCATCAGTCCATCGCCGGCTTCATTTTCCTACGTTTCTTCTGCCCGGCCATCCTCTCGCCCGACTCCAACGGCATTACCACGGGTACCCACCACCGCAACGAACAAGAACTTGAGTCGACGCTCACACTCGCCCCCCTTCCCCAACGACACCAGTGCCGGTGTCACCCGACAAGCGTCGGCCTCTCGTGCTGCTGAGCAAGACGATTCAGAATCTGGCCAATGAAGTGCTCTTCGGTCAGAAGGAGCAGTTCATGCTGCCCGCCAACGCGTTCATCGAGGCCAACCAGGAGCGCATCCATCAGTTCTTCGACGAAATCGCCGTACGTGTGCCCTCTCTTTCTCTCTCTCTCTCTCGACCAGCAGGCCGTTGCTCGCAGTTGCTCGCGGTGCTGACAAAGAGGGTGGACTGCGGTCAGACCGAGCCCGACAACCTGCTGGACTACACGCCACTGCAGTCGTTGGAGCAGGTCAACAGCAAGCACCTGCCCGACATCCATCGCCACGTGGTGAAGAACTTGACCAAGATCGCGCAGTCGCTCATCACCTACGACCAGAAGGAGTCCATCCCGCTGCTCGCCCACATCCTCGCCCAACTCGACGACGAGTCAGATCCGCTCCAGCCGCAATGACACTGCCGGCGAGGCCTTCTTCATTCTCCTCTCTCTCAAATTTTGAATCAGTGGTCATCCCACCACCAACGTGTACAATTTTGTTCTTCTTCCTCCCTCCTCCCTTCTCGCTCTCTTTGTCTGCGGTGAGGGCGCCTGGCCATGACGGTGGTGACTGGCAGGGTTGATGATAGCACGACCGTGGTGGTGACCGGCAGAAAAGTAATCTGAAAAATTGCAGGTGTTGCGATTGGCCCAAGGCCTTGGGTGTCCAACCACACACGTAAGGCCAACTTTCTTCATTTTGCCCCTATCGACACCCGTGACTGCAGTCAAGATGGCGCGCGTCCACTACGTCCTTGCGGTCCTCGCCGCCCTGGCCGTCCTCTTCATCGCCGCCGAGGCTGGCACCATGACTGGTACGCGCGCGCACGACGAAATCAACAAAAGCATCAAATGAATTCCATTTCGATTTCGCCATTAAAAACGAAAAATGTCGATTGTGGTGTCGATCGGGTGGGGCAGCCGAGCAGCAGTTCCGTCAGTTTGCCGCCCAGTACGGCAAGAGCTACGCCTCGGAGGAGTTCGGCGAGAGGCTCAGGATCTTCAGGGTACCCAGTGCCCTCCCACTTTCTCCTCCCAGATGTACAAAAATTGACGAATGATCGAATGTTGTGGATCATCCACGCAGGATAACCTGGATCGCATCGATGCCCTCAACTCGGCCAACACCGGTGCCCGCTACGGCGTCAACAAGTTCGCCGATCTCACCCCCAAGGAGTTCAAGGTGCCCCCCCTCTGCGCGAAGCCTTGTTGGCGCTACTCGCACTCGCCATTTTATTTATTCGTGTATTGCATCGGAATGTTTGGTATGCGCGTGGGTTGACTGGCGTTTTTTACTTCTTCTTCTTCTTCGCATGTGTGCACCTGTGACAGGCTACGTACCTCAAGGGTGCGCGCAGCGCTGGTCAGAAGAAGGCCGCCGCTCCCGCCAAGCTCGACGTGACCGGTCCCCTCCCCTCCCAGTTCGACTGGCGCGACAAGGGCGCCGTCACCCCCACCAAGGACCAGGGCCAGTGCGGTTCCTGTACGTGAACTGCGCCCACTCACCCAGCGGCAGAGCGTTATTGTGCTGACGTGGTCACGATGTTGTGGTTAAGGCTGGGCGTTCAGCGTGACTGAGGCGATTGAAAGCCAGTGGTTCCTCTCCGGCCGCAAGCTGGTCAGCCTCGCGCCCCAGCAGATCGTCGACTGCGACCAGGGCAACGGCGACTACGGCTGCGACGGTGGCGACCCTCCCACGGCCTACGAGTACGTGATCAAGGCCGGCGGTCTCGACACCGAGGAGTCCTACCCCTACACTGCCGGTACGCCTGTTCCACAACACCACACACACACACACACCACAGCTTAACGCGCCGACCAATCGCGCAGAGGACGGTCAGTGTGCCTTCAAGCCCTCTGCCGTGGGTGCCAAGATCTCCAACTGGACCTACATCACCACCACCAAGAACGAGACCGAGATGCAGTACGGCCTTACCAGCAGGGGACCCCTCTCCATCTGCGTTGATGCCTGTACGCGCCCCTGTCTCCCCGGGACCCGCATTGCCGCGTTGCACCACTGACCACCCCCCACATTGGCATTCCAGCCTCGTGGCAGTACTACATCGGTGGCGTCATCACCAGCCTTTGCGAAGACAGCCTCGACCACTGCGTCATGTACGTGGACTCTTCCAATGCGTGAACCCAAATTCAAGCCCTGGTCGGCTCGCTCATGGGCTCTCTCTCTCTCTCTCTGTGTGTGTGTGTGTGTGTGGTGTGCCTTGCAATGTCTAGGATCACTGGCTACTCGGTCCAAGAGGGCTGGGACTTTGTGAAGTACGACGTCTGGAACATCCGTAACTCGTGGGGCGAGGATTGGGGCTACGGCGGCTACCTCTACGTCCAGCGCGGCTCCAACCTCTGCGGTACCGAGCTCCGTCCAACCCCCACCCACCCACCACACTGAGTATTGACCAACAAGGCCTTGTGAGCTCATCTTTGCATCTTCCCCCAATTTGAATCTAGGTGTCGGCGATGAGGTGACCATTCCCCTCGTGTAAGCGAGCCCAACCGCGACTCTCAACCCAACTGCTACAACCGCTCTCTGTGTAAAACTTTGACGACGGCCGGGCCCGGGCAAGGGGCGCGTGCGCCTCCCTCTCCTTCGCCGGCGAATGTGCATTGGCAACCTGTGGAAATGCACACGCCCCGTTTGATTTGAACTTTAGCCGCGTGTGCGCGTGCACGAGACTCCATTCGATCGCACACCACGCGGGTCCGGTGCACCACCTCTGGGCGCAACGCGCGTGCAGGTACGCGCGCGGCTCCTTGCCACCACCCGACATTTCGGCGGGGGGGCGCCTTGGCTCCGCCCCACGCCCGATCGCGTGCACACAGAGGCCGCTGCGGCCGCGAAGCCCTCCTTTGCCTTCTCCTTGGTGGTGCTTCTGGTGCTTGATAGTGGTGCGTTGCGTTCAGTCGACACCACGCGAAATTTCCGATTCGGCCAACCATCAAGCGGGCGAACCTGCGAGTTGTCGGTGACGCACGCGGGGAGGGACCAATCGAGTGGGGTGGCGACCCTCTCTCCATCAAGATTATCCACCCGCCCCTGTAGCGCGTGTCTCTTCAAGTCCACGGCATCACGCCACCTCCACGCGCCCGCATGTGTCGTGCCAAGACGCAGCTCGCTTCAATTCATTTACACATTCTCTCTGCACCACCATCAACTCGTAACGTCATCGGCAGTACCACGCACGCACACACACACACACATCATCATCATCATCATCGCCAGCGTCAACAACCCGGTCCATCGACGATGGCGGAGACAGAGACAGGTGCGCAATCGGTCAGCCCGGGCCACCCGGCGCCAGAGCCTGGGTGGCCGAGCCCAGCGGCCAACGCCAACGCCGCCGCGGCCGGAGGGCCTGGGCTGACCCTGGGCCAGGCCCTGCTGGCCGGGAGCGAGGGCCAGCAGCAGTACATCCACACCGTGCTGCAGCACATCACGACGGCGGCGGCCGAGAAGTACGCCTCGCACCGCAAGCGCAAGCACCGGCGACGATCGTCGTCGGGAGGGGATGACAGGAGGAGGAAGGGGCATGATCGTCGCCACGAGAAGAAGGAGAGGAGGAAGAGGCGGCACGATGAAGATGGGAGGGAGGAGGGTGGAGGTGGAGGTGGAGGCGACGACCCGCGAAAGGTGACGACGTCGTCTTCTTCGTCATCTTCGGCGTCTTCTTCTACGGACGAGGAGGAGAGCGGGAAGGAGTGGAAACGAAGGCGGAGGGAGAGCACGATGTCGCCTCTGCTCAAGATGGTCATGTCGGACCTCTCACGCGGCTTCTTCGAGCTCAAGGCTTCCGGCGTCCACAGGTCAAGGCAAGGCGGACTGCCCCAAGGTCTGGGGCTGGGCGAAGGTCTGAGC
>CDFC01056671.1:0-10060 GCA_000826385.1 Acanthamoeba rhysodes | reverse complement strand
CACGTCAGCACCTTCCTGCCCTTTTCCACCAAGAACGACCAGCAGGTCGAGCGCAAGAAACACATCGGTACGCCCTTTAATTCTCCTCATTTGTTATTCGTTTACTGTAATTTGTTATTTGTCTAACCGTCGATCGGCAGGCAACGACGTGTGCGTGATCATTTTCCAGGAGGACGACCAGTGCGTGTTCACTCCGACGGAGATCACGTCCGACTTCAACCACGTGTTCATGGTCGTGCGCGAGGAGCATGAGAACAGCAATGACACACACGACGGCTGCGGGAGTTACATCGACAGCACGACCACGACGCCCAGCGGCAAGCAGCACGGTCGCAAGGAGAAGGAGAAGGGGAAGGAGAAGGACACGCCCGAGGACCGAAACAGCAACAACACCGGCTACGGCGGCCGCAACGTGGGCGGGAGCGGCGTGTACGACTCGAACGGCTATGGCGGCGGCAGCGGGGCGCTGAGCCCAGAGAGCGGCAGCGGGGTGCGGGCGGTGCGGAGCCCGAGCAGTCGAGGCGGAGGCGGGGGCGGTGGGGTGAACAACACGGAGCGGACGCGGTACCGGGTGGCGATCACGCAGAAGGAGGGCGTGCCACCATATGGACCTCTCATCGCCTACCCTCCCGTCTACGAGGCCGTCATGCCCCGATTCCGCTCCATACTCCTCAAAAAACGTACGTTTGTGCGGTGCGTGCGTGTGCGATGCTGTGCGGTGGTGTCACAGTGCTGATTTGATGGGAATGGATGGTGCGCAGTGATCAACGCGCACAACGCGGCGTACGAGGCACCGGCGTTCCTCACGAGACGACTCAAGATGCGGGAAATCGCCCTCCTCGACATCGCCCAGAAATACGTCCGAGTCCACACCTGATGACGGCCATCGGCCATCGGCAGCCCCGTCCGCACGGCGAACATGCCCACCGCCAACTTATACAGAAATCCCAAAAAAATCTGCTTTCTTGGCATTTTCTCTCCTTCCGCCACTTTTTGATTAAATTCAAATCGGGCCTCCGGAGGCATTGATCCGATCCAACACCAGACGCTCCGCACCAAGGCAAGAGAATGGGAAAGAGGAAGCGCGGAGGAGGAAAGGTACCTTCGACTCTCCTCGTTGACGCAATTTTGGACCGATGGGCTGGGCAGGGAGGCGAAATTTGCCCAATTTAGACGATTAATTGCTTTTTATGGTCCATTAAATCAATTAATCGCGGATTTCTATTAATCGCGGGAGATCGAACAGAATTCTGGCAATTAAATGAACAATCGCTGTTGGGGGGGGGATGGTGCTCGGTACGATGATCGAAAAAATTGGCCTCTACTCACGTGGGTTCGGGTGGGCGTGCAGAAGGGAGGGGGCAAGAAGAAGAAGGGGCAGGCGCCGCCGCCGGTCGAGGATAATAAGAAGAAGGTGGAGCAGAGCTTCGTCATGAAGCGTGGCAAGATCGGCAAGACCCTCCAGTCGCTCCTCGAAGACACACGCCGCGTCATGCTGCCGCACACCGCCCTCCACCTCCGAGTACCGCCCGCACACGCACAGACCGCACACGCACAGACCGCACGCGCACGCGCGCTTACCCGTACATGCTATGTGCTGTTTTGTTGTTGGGTTCTTGCAGGAGCGCAAGAGCAACACGCTGAAGGACTTCATTCACGTGGCCGGTCCGCTGGGCGTGACCCACTTCATCATCTTCTCCGCCACCGACTTTGGGTCGTACATGCGCGTCGCCCGCGTGCCGCACGGACCCACCCTCACCTTCCGCATCTCCTCGTACGCGCCATCCCTCGCGCAGCGCAGCTGTCAACGCACTGCTCACCGTGTGTGCGGTGTCATGCGTGTGCGCATGACAGGTACTCGCTGGTGCGTGACATTGTGACGCTGCAGCAGAACCCGCACTCTCCCGGATCGGAGTTCAAGTACCCGCCTCTCGTACGTGATCCAGCGACCGTCACCCGCACAGCTGTCGTTGACTGGTCGCTCACACTCGCTCCCTCTTTTCTTGCTTCTTGCCTTCTTCTTCGGGCCTACGCAGGTGGTGCTGAACAACTTCAAGGGCGCCGAGGAGAACATCAAGCTCATGTCGGTCATCTTCCAGAAGATGTTCTCGCCCATCAACATCAAAAAGGTGCCCTCATCAGCGCCCAGCAGTCAATGCCCAAGCGGCCGCACACGAACGAAATGCTGACACGCACACGCACCACCGCACACGCACACGACACAGATGAAAGTGGAAGAGTGCAAGCGCGTGGTGCTGTTCGAGTACGACAGCGAATCGAAGACGGTGCAGTTCCGGCACTACCTGGTGACCTCGCACGCCGTCGGCGTGTCCAAGAGCGTCAAGCGCCTCCTCCAGAAGAAGCTCCCTGACCTCTCCCAGCTCCAGGACATCTCCCAATACGTCCTTCGGTACCGCCACCTCACCCGCCACCTTGACCACCTTGACCAGCACCTTAACGATCACCGCCACCTTAACAGAGGTGCGAAGGCGAGCGAGAGTGATATGGAGGACGGGGAGGACACGCACGTGGAGGTGGAGCGACAGATCAAGAAGAAGAAGCGGGTCAAGCGCCGCTTCACGACCGACGTGCGGACCAAGACGCAGCAGAGCGCGGTGCGGCTGCAGGAGCTCGGGCCGCGCCTCACGCTGTCGCTGGTCAAGGTCCAGGAGGGCTTCTGCGACGGCCAGGTCCTCTACCACCAGTTCGTCACCAAGACGGCCGAGGAGGAGGCCGAGCTCGAGGCCCGCATCGAGCAGCAGCGCGAGCTCAAGGAGGCCCGGCGCCAGCAGCAGCTCCTCAACCTGGCCAAGAAGGGAAAGCTCCCGCCCGGCATGGAGGCCCCCAACCTCGACCAGTCCGACGTCGACCACCACGACAACGACAACGACAACGAAGCTGAAGAAGACGATGGTAACGGCGACGAAGTTGATGCTGAGGAGGAAGACGAGGGTGAGGATGAGGGTGAAGAAGACGACGATGATGAAGAAGAAGGCGAGGAAGGGGAAGCAGGCGAGGAGCAAGAAAAGGATTATGGGGATGAGGGTGAGGAGGACGTAGAGATTGAGACGCTGAGCAAGAATGCGAAGAAGGCGAAGCAACAGAAGAAGAAGCAGGAGAAGGCCAACAAAAAGAGGAAAATCGAAAAGGAGGAGGACGCGGACCACAAAGCAGATGAAGGTGAAGAGGAGGCGATGGAAGAGGAAGCGCCCAAGCGGAAGCAGAAGGCGACCCCCAAGTTCTCGGTGAAGGTGCCTGTCTCCCAGACCCTCAAGCGCGAGCTCTCCAACAAGAACAACAGGAGACGTTGAAGCAGGGCAAGTTAGGTGGGGCTGCTTTAATTGAGCACAAACATTCTTTTCTCATTTGCTTGTTTGCCCGTTTGTGTGTTCAAACCTATCCTTGCTGTTAGGTTCATAAGTACAAGAAATGGAGACTTAACATCATTACATGTGCAAAGCAGTTTTTACCACACATAGCTTCTGAATGCAGTCCCTCAAGTAAGCTCTGTTGGTTGCTGCCTCTTTGAGTTTGTGGTGTCCCTTTTTTCACTAGCTCTCAGTTGTGGTCCTGGAACTCATTTTTATGCAGGCACCACACAGAGAACAAATCAAAGTGAAAGTGCCAGCATAATCTGGGTCAGCTTGTGAGCTATTTATGAGCAGCCAGTGTGCCCATGCCATAGTGTCAGCTCAAGCATGTGTTAAGTGGGAGGAGATGACAGCTGATGTTGAATGAAATCAGCAAAGAAAAGCTAAAGGCCAGAGGGAGCAAGCAGATGCTCATGCATAGTTGAAGTACCTTCGTGGCTTCTTCAGCAATGCTCTTGATCCAGCACAAACAACAGCAGTTAAACCTTGACATGCATCACTATTGGATACAGCCATACTGCGCAGAAAGCACCGCTTCCCATCCGAACAGCGAAGTTAAGCTGCGCCAGGCGGTGTTAGTACTGGGGTGGGCGACCACCCAGGAATCCACCATGCCCTATCCTTTTTGCTCCTGCCAACAACCTCTCTCTTGCCTCCTTCTTCTGCTGCTTTCTTCCCTCACACCAGTCTGGGAATCAGGATATGAGCACAAGAGTAAAACAGGGGGAGATGCTTGCAGGTGCTAGATACCTGTACTGTGCCATAACCTTTTGATGTAGATTGCCACTGCAAGGTTTTTGGTGCAGCCATGAACAAAAATCTCAGCAAGACAAATCTCACATATATGACTCACCTTTATTTTACATTACCAAGGGGTAATAAAGGGACTGCTTCTGACACCACAAGGACTAGGACCTCCCTGAGGCCCATCTACTTGAGACCCAACTAGTCTACTTCCCCTGCTCCTACATACAACTCAAACTGATTTTTTTTAAATGTTGCAATATCCCCACAAGTGTGAGGAGGCACCTTATTGGAAAGAAGATGGAGTAGTGTGTTCAAGAACTGAGGTGCAACTTCATTCAAAAGGCTGAAAGTGACCAACACAAGCTGCATGTCTGCACCTTAGGAGGATTGCATATCCACTTCAGATCTCATGTAGAGTGACACAAGTTAGGGTGACAGCAGAGTGGCCCTAGGCTGCACAACAGTCTTACCCTGCACAAGGTGAGCATTCCCCAGTGTCCATAGTCCACCCTGGCTGGGGTCCTATGGGCCATGGGCCATGGAACACCAAGATTTTACCATAAATGGAATAATGCCATGTTTGGTTGTTCTTTGCCAAATAGGGCCAAGCCCCACAGGTGGTTGGCATGTGAGCACAACAGAGAACTGTCTCATAGGAGAAGCAAGAAGTGCTACCCACAGATGTTGATGCCACCATGGCGGGCAGCAGGAAGACCCTGCACAGCGGCTCTCTTGATTCTGCTTGCGCTTGCTCTTCTGGCCCGCCCCTCAGCTGCCAGCTTTCGTTCCTTCGCACATGACCTGTCCAGCCGCAGCGGCGAACGATACACGGTCGATGATGACAACCAACTTCTTCACCGCAAGGTGTGCCCACTGCACCACGCAGCACCCGACACAGCCAACAGTAGAAGCCACTGCGACTTCGTCTCGGTGAGCGAGGCCTTGGCCGCTGCGCGCGACAACTCCGTCGTTGACGTGGAGGCCGGTCGATACATGGAGTCGTCCCTCCGCGTTCTCGCCAACAACGTCACTCTCCGGTACCATCCCGCCCCCCATCTCCCGGTTCGCCTTTCATCGCCACAGGCCTGCCTGAGATTGACCTTGGGGGCAGGATCGTGGGCGGGGGAGAGGTGGTCCTCGATCTCGCCGGAGGGACCATGGCGACCGAAGCCGCGCAGATGTTCACCATCGATGGGCGTCTTGCCATCGTCAATGGAGGTATCCCACCCCCACCACCACCACCGCTACACCTTCTTCTCCCGCGTCGTCGACGGCTGCCGCTGAGCTGTGCGAGTGTGTCCGGGGGATCGCGTCAGGCATCGTGGTGGGTGCTGGGGGAGTGCTGCACCAGCAAGGCGAGCTGCGGGTGAGCGTGCGGGCCTTCCTGGCTGACGGCGTGAGGCTGGCGACGGGCGCCTCGTGGCTCCAACTGGGGAGCGCCGTCATCTCGGCCGGCCAGGCGGGCCACGATCTCGACTTCTCCCTCAGTACGCACGCACCCTCCCCCGGCCATCTCCGTTCTCTGCGTCGAGACGCGTGTCACGCCATGCCAACCTTCGCCTTCTTCTTCTTCTTCTTTTTCCGCTGCGCTCCTGCTTCAACACCACATCTTCAACAACAGACAACGGTGTGCTGGTGGAGGCCAATGCAGCGTGGCACCAGACAGGCCCGTTGACAGTCCTGGCTCATGGCTCCATTGGTACGTGCTACGAGCCCCCCCCCCACACAAAGATTATTCAACATTTTTATACAAATCTTGATCTCAAAAATCTCTCTACCCACCACCACTGGTGGTATGGCACACACACACCAGGCGTGTTCCTTTCGCTGGGGGGTCGCTGGGAGCAGAGCGGTCCGGCGAGCCTGACCATCGTCGGTCAAGGCGACTCGCAGAGCAGAGGCACGCCGCAATCTTTTGGGCCTGTGGCGGGTGTACCCGTGGGCAAAGAGAGCCGCTCGCTGATCGCCTCAGGAACAAACACACACACACACACATACATACACACACATACACACACACACACACACACACACGTACAGGAGATCTCGGGACGCTGTTTGGCGAGGCAGTGCGCCTGGAGCGTGATGCCACGTGGCTCCAAACAGGGCCGGTGTCTCTCACGGCGACCAACGCGTCGTCGGGCGTCTTCCTGCCGACGGGATCGACGTGGCTGCAGGAGGCCGACACCGACATGACGCTCGACTACACCCAAGGTACCGCCATTCGCTCGACCACCCTCCCCACCAAGCACTTGGCCACCGATGCTGCGGCGTTGCTGCCAACTAACCAGTCCCCTGTGTGTGGCTTGCTTTGTACTTCAGTGGGCGTGCGGGTGGTCGGTGGCGAGTGGCACCAAAACGGTCGCGCGACGATCGCCCTCTCTTGCTCTGATAATGATGGTGATCAGCATCATCTCCTCCATCATCGAGGCGCCAACGCTGAGAGGTTGGGCTTGAGTCATCTGCGCTTGACCCCATCCGGCTGCACAGGTAGGCCCTCTCCATCCCCTCTTTTCTCTTGGATCGTTGAGGCTGAGTTTGTTCGTACAGGGGTGCTGGTACCTTCAGCGACGCTGGTATCTCGGTGGAGCCGGGTGGGTGCGGTGAACGTGACCCTGTCGGGAGCCTCTGCCGTCGGCACGTCGCCTTCCCTCTCTCGCACCCTCCATCCCAACACTCTACGACCGACTGCAGGCTGACGGTTGTGTATGTGTCGTGTGTGGTTGGGCTCGTCGCACCGCTACTGCGCAGGTGTGGATGGAGCGCAGCGCAAAGGCCGGCACGCTGTTGCGGGAGCCGAGGACGATGACGACACAGGCACTGCCCACAATGACGATGCCTATTGGGCCAAACTCGCGGCGCCCGTGTGGGACGTGGTCCATGTGGTGCACATTGTGGCGGTACCGCCGCCACCCGATGCCCCAGGACGTATGGAGCTGTTCAAGCGCCTGTTGCCTAACGGCCACGCCGCAGAAGCCATCAGCGCCCAGGGCGGCGTGTACCGCCTCTGTCCCGGTTCGCTGGTGCCCAATAGCGCCGAGGACTTTGGCGATGACGGCGGCCAGTCAATCGACGAGCAGCACGACATGGTGCGCCTTCGCGCTGCCGCGGTTGCCGGCGGGTCCGGTGACGAGGTGGCGGTCTATCGGCTGCGGGGCCTTCGTGTCGAGGGCGCGCCATGTGTGCACGCCAAGCTCCGCCGTCTTCGACATCCCTCATATGTCGGGCAGGCCGACGGCAGTGGTGGTGATGATCTTAATGGTGCGATGAGCATCGGCCGAGCACCCCGAAGCATGCCGGCCAGCAGGTGGAACCAGGGGGTTCGACCGACGGTGCTACTGCGGATGGCGTTCCGGGGCCAACTCGGCTACCTCCTCCCGCTGKCCGAGCTRAACCTCATTSTGCAGTTCACGCCCGAGTTCTTCAATCGCATCAGCGGCGAGCGCATGACGATGCCGATGCGGTTTGACGCCGGCTGCATCTACGAGTTCGCCTACACCAAGGCCGAGGCCGACGCCGGCACGGCCGGTTTCTCTGAGCTCTACTTTGACGCGAGGAGGGCAGCGGCGGCGCACAGCGACCTGGCCTGCCGGATCAGCGAGGCGCAGTTTGACAGCTACTACAAACACCACGTGGTGGCCGCGCCCGCGTCCAATCTGCCCTTCTCGGGCGTCGCCGGCATGCCGGGCATTGGCCTCTTGTTGAACGGTGCCACCAGTCCGTTCGTGGTGCTGCACGAGCTGGGCCACAACTTGGGCCTGCCGCACGGGAACCAGGCAGAGACGGCCACCTTCTCGGCCTCGCGCGAGTACGGCAACGTCTATGAGCTCATGGGCGGCAGTTGGAATCGCGAGCCGGAGAAGCAGTGCTTCATGATGGGCTACCAGGACGCCATCGGTTGGCTGGGACCCAACAACAAGGCCACCTACCCGACCGACGCCTACGCCACGGGCGCCGGCACTCCGGCCTGGGTGGCCGACTACCAACTGGTGGGCGTCGAGACCAACAACGGGCCAGATCTGCTCGAGACGGTGCGGATCCCGATGCCGATGGGCACCTACAGCCAGCTCAACAGCTGGCTGTACCTCAACTGGTTCTCGCTGGCGACGGGCGTCTTGCGACGCGGCGCGGTGATGACCGAGGAGTCCTTCGAAGTCGCGTGGGACGGCATCCACAGCAGCATGCATCGATTCGATCAGGGCAGGCTGTACGACGCGGCGGCGGGCACGCTCACGCTGCGCGATGCGCTGGTGAACGCGTCAGCGCCGCTGGTCTACGGCCTCGGCGGGCGCGCGCCAGTGCTGATCGAGGTGACGAGCTCGTCGTCGTCGCTCACGCGGCTGCCGGTGCGGGTGACCCGGCTGCGGCCGAGCGGGGAGCGCATGGAGGGACGGGGCTGCACGCGGGCGGGCGGATGCGAGCCGTGGCTGGACTCGGTGCCGGTGCAGACCTGCAACACGGCGGTTGAGTACGCCGGCACGAGCGTGGTGCTGCGCGTGGCGGCTGTGGCGGCGACGGCGCAGGCGGTGCTGATCGAGGTGAGCGGGTGCGCAGCGACCGAGGTGGGCGTGTTTCGCACGCAGTTCCCCGTGGGCCAGGTGCTCTACGGGAGTCCGCCGCGCGTGGGGGCCAACGACGCGACGGCGACGAACAACGCCGATCAGCAGATCGAGGCGGGCGTGGGTGCGCGCGAACCACTGTGGGTGGCGGTGAGCACGGCGCTCACGGGCAGCGGAGCGCGCTGTCGGTCGGCCAGGCCGCTGCGGGTATCGCTCACCTGCGGCAGCGCGGTGGCCAACACGCGGCGCCGGCTGTCTTTTACCGGCGGCGGAGCGCAAACCTACCTACTGCCCGGCGACGATTTCGAGTTTGTGGGCGCGCGGACCTGGATCAAGTACTGGGACCCGTACGGTTTGGAGCACCGGCTATCCTATGACACCTCCGGCTCCTCGTGGCGCATGACCTCGTACGACATGTACGCCGACAACGTCATGATGGGCGAATGGCAAAACCCGTTCCCGAGGAGCCTGCAGGGCACGAGCCCGATCGAGTGGAACGGCGTGTCGGTGTTTGCGGGCGAGCCGGCGCTGGCCGTGCGGCACGCGTGTCCGCGCAGCATGTGGTCGCCGGCGACGGACCAGTGCACGGCGTGCCCCGATTACATGGACACCGAACGCTCGGGCGCCACGTCGGCGTCGGCATGCCGGTGTCGGCCGGGCTACGTGGTCGGCAGCGGCAACGGCAGCGGCGGCGACGGGTGCTACCCGTGTCCGAGCGGCACCTGGAGCGACGGCACGTCATGCGTGGCGTGCGCCAAAGGCCTGACCAGCCAGCCGGCCAGCCCGCTGCGGACGTACTGCTACCTCGAGGGCGGCGACAGGACCTGTCGGCGGCTGTACATCACGGGCCTCAGTACCGAGTGGTACCCCAGCGGCGTGCTCGACGGCTTCTACGAGTGGGACGGCTTCGCCACCGTGCGCACCCAGCCCTTCTACCGCTTCGCCGGCGGCCACGACATCTGCCTCAGCGCCAGTACCACATTGGCGTGGGCCTGGCAGCGGTGCAGCGACCGTGAGGCCGTGCGCATGGGCGACCTAGGCGAGGTGACCTACTACTCGGAAAACTGGGCGTCCCCGTTGGGCTGGTCGCTGCCCGGCGACCTCAAAATAACTGGGGGGGCCTGGCCCGTCGCCCCGCCGACCATCGTCTGCGCCGACGCCGCCGACCCGCGGTTTCCCTCGCCCTCGCCGGCCACGGTCACGGCGTCGCCGTCGCCGTCAGCCGCATCGTACACACCGCCGGCGTGCCGGACCTTCCTCATGTCCGGCTTCGCGCCGACGGTTGGTTCGGGGCTGCCCATCGCCGAGCTCGGCCAGCGCCTCAACGGCTTCTACGAGTGGGACGGCGAGACGCCGTCGGGTTCGAACCAGCCGCGCTACCGG
>CDFC01056655.1:702-11564 GCA_000826385.1 Acanthamoeba rhysodes | reverse complement strand
AACTGCTTGGTGTCATCTGCACACTCTTGCCAGTGCACCACACGCATTCTGTGAAAAGTGTTCGGAAAATGTGAAGAAAGTGCAAGAAAAGCCAAGAAAAATGCACATATTTCAGTAAATTGCAATCCGACGCACATCGGATTGTAAATCTGTACATAAAAAGGGATTCTGCCTTCGTCATTTCTTCTTCAAATTCATCCTCCACTTTTGTACATTTTCTGAAAATGATGCCCAAGCTTTGCTTGATCTGTACACCAACCTCACAGAAAACTGCAAATTGGTGGCCTTTTCTGCACATATACTTGATTTTTGTGCTAAGAAAAAAGAGTCACTGACCCTTTTTCATGAACACTTGGTTTAGGGAAGTAGCTTGGACATTGTCCATGAGGCCATTGCCATGCACCAGCACCAAGGGGTTGGCAATGTCAGCAACTTTGCAACAAGGTGAGGTAGATCTGGCCTTCTCAATGGTGTTGTGTTGGGCATGTGGTAGGACTGATATGTGTGATCTGTTGAGGTTGTAGTTCAAGGCCAATTCAAGTGTGCACTCCTTGGCTGATCGCAGGGCTTCTGGCTTGGTGAGCAGGATGACATAGAGTTGCTTGGGAGGGTCAGGCACACTCTTTGGTGAAGGGTTGGCTTCTTCTGGTGAGACTGGGTAGATCCTTGGGCCAGCAAGAGGTGCAGTGGTAACTGTCTTCACCCTTTCAAGCCCACCCAAAGGGGAACATCACTGCTGCACACCTCTGACACTTGGGCACTGCTCTCATGAGGCACCTTGAGACACAGTGGTGGTTGTCCTTGTCAAGCTTGAGCATGGCACTGCTAGTTACACTGGTCCATGTGTCAAGGTTGAGTCCACAGGCCACAGCTGATGGCAGGTGAAGGTGGCTCAAGCATCCATCACAGCTTCAATGGGCTGCACACTCTCCTGCACCCAAGAGCAACAAGGCCCAGCTGAATTTTCAGTTTTGTGTCAGTGTGTGCCACACAGTGAATTATGATGGTGCATAGCACTTGGACAGCACAGGTACCAGAGGCAGAAGTGCAAAGTACTCCATGTCATCCTGGCACTTCCAAGTGGTGATGAGCTGGTCAAAGGTTCAAGCCAGAGCAGTAATGATCTCAGGTACACTGCACTGGGTGAAGACACTCATTGCTTTGAGTGTGTTCTGTTGAAGACATGGCAACTCAAGTAGGACACAAACCACCGTTCTCATGAGAATGTTGAGGAATCAAGCACAGTGCGTTGAGGATGAGGTAGCAGGTACTGTGACTAACTCATCAGGCACCACACACAGGAGGCTCCAAAGAAGTAGGGTGAGGTGGCGTCCTGCCAACATCCCTGTTCCCATGGATACCATCTCCCAGATTGAGGAAAGGTCAGGAATCAGGAGTGGCCACTCCATGGCCATGCAGTCAGCCTTGGAGGTGCACAAGATAGAACTTCCATTAGTGAGCAGCAGTATACAAAAGTCAGTTCAGGTGCAAGCTGCTTGGACATACCACAGTGTGAACAGCATACCAGGTACCTGGATGTCAAGGTCTCCTGGATACTGATTGACGACATGCATCTGCATCTGATGGAGTGGGCGTGGCGTACACAGAATTGATCAACAAGCTGTGCACAGTGAAGGGTAGGTAGGTTGTGCACTTGGAACTTGTCTGAGGTACTGCTGTTCATGAAGAAGTTGAGCTGGGATTCATCAAGCTCATTCTTTACAGGCACCTTAGCCTGGACTGCTGACTGCTTTACCATTGCTGTCAGCTGTGGTGTGCAGTGTGTGAGCCATGACACAAGAATAGCAGAGGTAGGACTGGTGGTGATGTGTACCCTGCCATGCTGGCTTGTGTGGTCAACAAGAAACCAACAATGAAATGGCACCTCAGCATGTCTGTGTTCAGCATGCTTTCTGATAGCTCAGGCATCCAGAGTCTGGCCAAGCAACAATGACGCTGTGGCAAGATTGCATGTGGTGAGGTGAAAGGAGAGGCTGCAGCACAAGATGAGAGGCACCAGTACATGGAGTGATTGGTAAGGTAATGTGTGTTGGCCAAGTGATATTGGTTGGTTGGGGTGTACTGGGAGGCATGTGGGAGAACTGCTAATCCAGGAAGTGTAATGGCATTTATTGCAGGCAAATGCAAGATCACATTGCTTGAGAAATGGTACCAGCACTCTTCACAACCTTGTTCTGAGAGCATGTCCTTCAGCATTTGGCAGGCATCCATGCTTGGTGGCAGGCTGGTCAAGGATGTGACACCCTTCTCCACATCTGGGTAGAAGTGATGCTTTGTCATCCCTCCAGCCAACCACTTGTCTGTTTCAGTGCTGATGTTGCGCACCAATGCCTGAAGTGTCTGTCCTGAGGTCAGCACTGGTGGTGCACATGACAAGTTGGTCAGTCTCTGGCTGCCTGCGATTTTCAGGTGCCTGCACAGCTGTGCACGTACCTTGGGGGTCATTGGTGAATGTGAGAAAGGTGTTTGCCAGTTTCACTGGTTGTGTGATGGGTGCTCCCCAGGCTTTCACCTTGTCATGGTCTGCAATGTTGTGCTCCAGCATGTTGACTTGGCTTGAAGCACTTATCTGCCCTGCAAGTATGTCATGCGTCCCCATGGAGGTTGCTACCTCATTGCAGAGCCTGTTTTGAAGGCATAATGGAGAGACCGTGCATGTGTCAGTGGAAACAATGTGTAGATGCTTTTTGAAATTGGGTTTACCTTGAAACTTGGTTGGCAGTTAGAAAGCCAGTTGCCATTACTGCAAACTGCTGAGAGTGTTGAAGAAACAGACCTGCCCCAAATTGCTGCTTGGCAACAACTTCCCAGTTCTTGACAACCACCTCATGTTCACAGGTACCATAATAGCTCTTTCCACCTCCATACAGCACCTGTGGCTTGTTGGTGAAATCCCCCTGGTTGTGGTGGTGTGCAAAACCAGTTGTGTGGTGGCAAGGAGGTGGGATAGGTGAGTGGGGTGAGTATTTGTTGTGTGTGAATGCTGGCAGGTGCGCCACTTGGACATGAGCACTCATGATTTCATTTTATGTTGTGGGTAATGTGAACGTGGAGCCACCCTCACAATGTAGCAGACATGTCACTTGGTGTGTAGGTTGGGAACTATACCCCTTTCTTTTTGGTGCTTCTTGTGCCAGCCCTGCCTCCACCTGGTTGTTGAACATGCAGACCCATATCAGCAATGAATGATGAAAGGCACTGGCAAAGGTGGGGTCACAAACAAAGCCTTAGCTTTGGCACTGCCTTTCTTGCCCTGCTGTGGTGGGCTGAGTGCCGCCCTGCAGGCTTCTCTTCTTTGATGTTGCTCATGTCTTTCTCCTTGTCCTCCTCATCCTCCTCATCTTTGGCACTTTCCTCCTCCACTTTCCTTGCTTTCACTGCACAACCTTTGCCGTTGTGCTTTGCTGCCCTGATGTTCTTGGCTGGTGCCTCAGTCTTCTGCTCCTCCTCATCATTGCTGCCCTCTGCCTCACTACTTTTGTCAGTCTCCTTGGGTGCCACAGGCTTCGTTTCCTCCTTGCTGTGCTTGAGGATGCCCTTGAGCAGGGTCTTCACAGCCTGCTTGGTGGGTGTCTTGGCCAGTGCCTTGGTCTCCCACTCTTCCTCCTGCTCCTCCACAATGCCCTCCACCTCTGCCTCCTCCTCTTCCTGGATGCCCTCAGCCTCCACCTTGCTACCTTTGTCACTCTCCTTGGGTGTTGTTTCCACCTTGCACTTACCTTTGGTCCTGGCATGCTTGGTGGGTGTCTTTCCTTGATCACTGTCTTCTGATTTGTCCTTCTCCACTTGCTTCCTCTTCTTTAGCCTGGCTTGACCCTTTGCAGGCTGTCAAACTAGGACTCAGTCTCCTGGCGCATAGCCGCCTTCTTTTCTCTTGTGGTGCTGTTGGACCATCTTGCTCTTTGCTTGGTCCTGCACACTTGTCACCTGGTTGTGGATGATACACTGGGCTTCTCATAGCTCAGTGATCCACTCATCAGATGGCTTTGTGTTGTCTGTCAATCCACAACTGCCCTCCAGTGGAGGCACAAGTTGCCCAAACAGGACCTGATATGGGCTCACGCCTGTTGACTTCTGGGGTCCAGTGCAGTACACATACAGCAGTAGTGGCACATAGATGTCCCAGTTGTCCTGTTTCATGTTGGCATAGTGAGCCATCATGGACTTGAGGGTCCAATTAAAGTGCTCAACTTGGCTGTTCATCTGTGGGTGACCCAGCATCGAGAAACTCCTCTTGATGCTGAGTTGTCTGGCCAGCTCTTGGTGTAGCTTGGCAATGAATTCTTGTCCTTGCTCACAATCATCTCTGGCAGCCCCCACCTCCTGATGGGGTCAAGAATCACTTCTGCAACTGTCTTCACAGTTGCATCTGGTATCAGGATCACTTCAGGCCACTTGGAGAAGAGGTCTTGCATGATGACAACATAGGTGTTACCTCTGGTTGTCTTGGGCAGAGGACCAATCAGGTCTAATCCCACCTTCTCCCACAGTCATGATGTTCAAATCAGCTGTAGTGGACCCAACATTGGCCCAGCTTCATCTCAGTGCGCCTGGCATCAGGGACAGACTTGGACCCACTCATCCACATCATTCCACATGCTCAGCCACCAGTAGTGGGTAACCAACTTCCCATATACCTTATCTCTTCCAAGATGTCCTCCACTTGGTGCATCATGGTAGAGCACCAGCAGCTCAGCTTGTAGCCCTTGCAGCACAATCCATTGAAGCTGTGTGGACATGCTGGTTGACTTCCCTTGGCCCTTGGTAGGCCAGTAGGTCCAGTAGACCTTGACACTGTCAATCATGACCTGGTCTAGTAGAGCCAATTGTTGTGTCATCTTCCTGCTCGTGGCATGGTCATTGCCCTTGATGGCCTTGATAATCCACTCAAACTCAGGGTTGGTCAGCAGAGTGTCCTTGTTCTGCTTGAACTTGTCAACTTGGACAGCAGCCACCACTTGTGGTGTCTCTTCCTTGACGTTGTTCCTGGCAATTGGCTCTCTCAATAGAGTGTCACTGTTGGTGTGGATTTGTCCAGCTCAGTGCATTATCTGCAGTGGGAAGAACTCCTGCACCTTTGTGATCCACTGCACAATCTTGCTGATAGGTTCTTGCTGGTCAAACAGCCATTGGAGCACATGATGGTCCAACAGGACCTCCAGCTCTGCTCCCAGCAGCAGATGTCTCCACTTGTTCAGGAAGAACACTATTGTGTAGCCTTCTTGCTCTGTGGCTGACCAGTTTGACTGTGTCTTGTCAAGGGCCTTGCTCCTGTAGGCCATGACATGCCAGTTCTGGCCATCACTTGCAAGCATGCCCCTACTGTGTAGAGGCTGGCGTTGCAGCATAGCCAGAATGGTTGCTCAATGTTGGGGGTACTGGAGGACAGGAGCGCTCACAAGAGCCTCCTTGAGCACTGTGAAGGCACTCTGTTCCTCCGCAGTCCACTTCCACTTGACTTGCTTGCTTGTGAGCTTGGACAGGGGACTTGCAACATGAGAGAAGTTGTATATGAAATGCCAGTAGTACAAGGCCAACCCAAGGAAGCTCCACAGCTCCTTCCAGTTCTTCAGCAGCCTTGCCTCACACATGGACTCAATCTTCTTCAGGTCTGTCTGGATCCCATCATTGCCAATGATGTGGCTGAGATACTCCATCTTGGCCCTTGTGAATTCACACTTTGTGAGCTTGATGTACAGTTATCACACAAGGATTTGTCAAGGTGCTCAAGGTGTTCATTGAAAGTGGTGCTGTAGACAAGGAGATCATCCATGTGTACCCATGACCACTCTCCCTTGGACAAGCCCATCATCTTGTCCATCACTCGCTGGAATGTAGCCAGTGCA
Organism: Acanthamoeba rhysodes; assembly: GCA_000826385.1. Taxonomy (NCBI): domain Eukaryota; phylum Discosea; order Longamoebia; family Acanthamoebidae; genus Acanthamoeba; species Acanthamoeba rhysodes. Next base: position 5,697 of record CDFC01056655.1, on the reverse strand, counting down.
TTGGTGAGCCTGAATGGCATCACTGTCAGCTTGTAGAGCCCTTGACATGTCACAAACATGGCAATCTTGGAGGCCTCCAGCATGAGAGGGATCTGCCAGAATCCACTGCAGAAATCTATCTTTGATTGGAATCAGGCCTTCCCCAGGCCCTCAAGGCACTCATTCATGTCCAGCATCGGATACAAATCCCACTTAGTCTTCTTGTTGAGTTCTCAATAATCCACACAGAACTGTTTGTTGCTGTCCTTCTTGTCAATGAGTAGAACCAGAGTGGCCCACTTGCTAAATCAGGTCCTTGAGGGGATACAGTGCTGACCACTTCCCTGCTTGACCTCCACTTGATGAGTTGGATGACTGGAGCTGCAATTGACCTCTCTTCAGGTTGAGCACTCCTCTGAATCAACACAGCGCATTGGATCCCAGGATAGTGTTGTATCCAAAGGGTCCCTTGATCATGTTGAACTTGTGCTGGTAGACCTCAGTGCCTATCATAAGCACCACATCCACTTGACTGCAGACCTTTAGCATCTCCATAGGGGACATAGTCCACGTCTGCTGGCACAGTCAGATCAACACTCCAGCAGGCAGCAGCTCTCACTTGACAAAGCAGCCTGTTGCTCTGGAGTCCACCAGGAGATTGATCATCCTTTCCCCTAGCTGAGCTTGGATGGTAGGTCCCAACCTACCCATCTTCATCTCAACAGGTGATGGCTCACCGCCCTGGATCATGTTGACCTTCTTGTTGGAGGACTCATCCTTCTTGGACCCTCCTCCTGATTGTGGGCACTCAGAGCGGCGATGGCCCTCCTTGCCACAGGTCCAGCAAGTGGTGGGAGACTTTGGTGGCCCTTGTGGCCCTGCTCTTCCCTTGCTATGGGAACTGGTGTTTGGCTTGTCTTCTGACTTTGGTGCTGCTTTCCCATTTGACCCTTGCTTTGGAGTTGTGAAACTCCTTGATCCTGTGTCTCTCTCTGAGATGAGCTCTTGTTTTGCCTCTTCCTTGGTGGTGGCCTTGATGGCTGCTTCAAGGTCAGGGTATACTGCACCCCTCACTTGCTTCTGAAGCTTGGGTATGAGCCCATTCACGAAATGGCTCACTTGGAATGTAGCTTGAGCATAGCTTCTCCTTGAATTGCAACTGGTAGATTGTGACTGACTCTGACTTTGCTTGTTGGATACAAGCTAGCTGGTTGTATGTGTAGTAGCAATCCAGCTTCTTGCAGCTGTACACCTGGACCAGCTGCTCTCATAGTGCTGTCCACTTCAGGGGAACTCCAGCCTTCAGGCCTATGCATACCCATCAGTGTATTGCCTCAGCCTCTCCCTCAAGCTGGTTGGCAGTCCTCCAGACTAACTTGTTGTCAGACCATCCTCCCTGGCTGGCAGCTTCCTCCATCTCATTGAGGAACACAAGACATCATCACTCAACTCACCCTTGAACATGGACAGGTCATTGACATTAACCACTGCCCATCTTGTCTCTTGAGGTGGTCACAGGAGACTCTCCATCCTCCCACTTGGTGGCACTCACAGTGTAGCTCCAACCATCCATTGGTTCCACAGCTTCCAACTTGAGGTTGTGTTGGTCTTGATGGATCATTTCAAGGGTGTCTTTGGGGCTTTGTTGCTGTTGTTGATTGGAGAAAGTCTCTTCTCTGCACCCCCTTTGATGGCACAGACTCTCTGATCAATGGCCATTACCAACACCAGTAACTGGGCCATCATCTTCTTGAGCTTGGCAAATTTGTCACCACTCCAGTCAGTCTTATCCAAGACTGGCAGAGTTGCCTCAGGCTGGGCCTCACCAAGAGGTGGGATCAAGGGTGTAGGTACCAGACAAGACGTCTTGGTAGAAGTCTTTGTCAATCTTGTGGTGGACAAACTTGAACTTGGGGATGATGTCAAGCTCATTGTAACTGATTCAGTGGGGTTCCCTTTCCTGTAATACTGGATTGTCTAATATGAAGACAATCCTGCCATTGTTGCCAAATGTAGGAGTGTAGGGGAATTAGACCAGCTGGGTCTCAAGTAGATGGGCCTCAGGGAGGTCCTCGCCTTTGTGGTGATAGAAGAAGTCCTTTATTCCCCCCTTGGATACAGATAATATAGGAGAGTTATCTCTGGTGGGAATCACAGGGAAATCCCATTTCCCTCAGGGTTTCCCTCAGGTGCAATATCTGCCACACCCTGAGGCGTGGCTGAGTTGGACTCTGCCACACTGATGTTCAACACATCAACATGCTTTCAGTTCAATGAAAGGTTGTGCTTGCAAGAGTGATGTTGGTGTACATTGGGGCAAGCAAGCCTTCTTCACTAGAGGTGATGATGGGTAATGCCCCTGACTGGATGGGGCAGATGATGCTCCTGGTGAAGGGAGCTCATGTGTTGCACCTGACAAACACACCAGGACTGGATGGGTGAGTTGAATTCTCAAGAAGTACTGCACAAACGTGTGGCCAGGTACCACTAGGAATGCTTGGTGTAGGGGCACCAAAGTGGCCATAGAGGGGTGACACACTGCCAGGCATCATGGGTGGTTGTGACACTGCTACCCACACAAGGATGTCAGCAAAATGTGATTGTCATTGTTGCTAGGGTTAGCGGCCAAGAATGCTGTGGTGGCAAGTGTGGGCAGGAGAGAAATGCTATAAACAAAGGAGGCAACAAAGTGTGCCATACCAGAAAAGGGTGACACAAAGGGTGTCCATGGCTGCACTAAACCCTCACCATAAGTACCTTGAGGTGTATGACCACCTGTGCAGTACATCCCCCACAGTTGGCACTGTTGCAACATGACAGCAAGGGGCACAGGAAGGTACCCATGTATGCTAGCATGTCGCTTACCATCTGTTGTGCTTGCATTGCCATCTTCTCCAAGTTCTTGTTGGTCTCCTGGAGGGCCCTCACTTGTTCTTTGTGCCTCCTGTTGATCTGATGGATATCCTCCTGCAGTGCTTGCACTTGTGTGCCACCTGTTGGATGCATGCCTGAGTGAAGTAGGTGAGGATGTCAGTTGTGTTGAAGCTATAGATGTAATATGCTGGGTACCTGTCTGCAGTGTTGATGAACAACTGCCACAGCGCCCACTAGCTGGTGCCTTGCCTTCCGCCACCTTTTCCTCCTCCTCCGCCTCTGCCTTGCTGCCAACTTTTGCTGATGGAAGAGCCCTGTACTTCTCCCCCACCTGATTGTGCATCTCCTTGCTGATGATGTAGACCCACACTGGCTCTCCTTACTGGAATTCTGCTTCTTGTGTGTGAAAGAGCTCCATGTGCTCATGTGACCATTCAAAGTTCCATGACAGGTGACCATCTATTGTGTTGGAGGCACAATGAGAACCCCCATTATTGAGTGAGACTCAGTGAAATGCAAAATGGGGTGGCTTGTGAAAGGTACCCTGATCAGTAATGCCAAAGAACTTGGCCTGGCCAAACATGTGGTTGACTGCAGCATTGTCCTCAGGACAGGTGATTGTCAGAAGATGCATTGCCTTGGCAGCAGGACCAGTGTGCTGTGCGGACTGCCCTGCCACCATAAATATGTGTTTCAATCATTTGGTTCAGCAAGAGCAAAGTCACATGACAAGCAGGTAGTGCATGGCCTATTCCAGGTACTGCCAAGCAATGTAGAGCAGCAAGTTACGCCTTGTGGTGCTCTTCTTGGCCTGAGGCCAAACCTCCCAGTCCTGTTTGCTGTCAATCTCAAAGTTACACTGTGCCAGCCACCCCCACAAGTATGAGCAGTCATGTTGTTAGTGAAGGAGTGCACTGACATACATCAAAGGCAGAAGATGCATGCACTGGGTAGCAACAAGACAGGCATGTGAGCAACTGAATGCTCAGTGTTGAGAGTTTCTGCCCCAACTTGTTGTTTGGCGCTTGAGACACAAGCTTCCCTCCAGGCAGCTCCTGCGCTAGGTCTACCAACACAATGATGAGGCGTGCAAGGGACATGATGCTGTGGAATGGCTTGACTCGTTCATCTTTCACATAAATCAGGCTTACATCACAAAAGTGGTACCAAAACACCTCTATTGTTGGTACACAAAAAGTGAGGACACAAGCAAGCAAGTTCAATCCTTTGAACAAGGTGCTATGATTGCAGCACATTATTATATAACCCCACATCATCAGCAGGCCCCCCCCACCCAATCATGTACTGTTGGGTTCACTGCTGCTCTTCACCATCTTCTTCTTGTTGTGACAGAATGATTGAAACAGATACAACTCCAAGTTGTCTTGGTCACTCCCACTTTGTCTTGGTCCACACAGCATAAAAGATGGAGAAACCACAACAAAAGCACGTGGCGCTGTAAAAATTAATGTAAAACGCCATGGTTTTTGGAGTGAAATTAAAGTCCACTACCACCACAAACAGGTGGTGGCAACACCACGTGTTGTGACAGTCACAATGTGCATTGAGATGCTGGAGTTGGAGAAAGCACCTCAGAGTAAGTGCCAGCCCAAGAGGTACCCAAGGTAAGTCCTGTTTTTTGTTCCCCACTTCTCTGCTGCTTTCCTCACACCAGCTCTCTCAAGGTACCACGACTAGTGCTGCCCCCTTCTTGTGAGCAAATGTTGTGGCAGTGTTGAGGGCTGTGGTGACCACATTCACCCATCAGACAGGCTCTTCTTTAAAGATGCACATGCCTCAAGTAAAATGTGCTGCATGAAGAATCTTTGCAGAGCATGTGCACCTGCCACATGGGCCCTGTGCCTCACAGTCTGAGGTGTGTGCATAAGTAGCTCTTTGGACAACCAAAATGAAAATACTTGTGGCAGAGTCAAACTCAGCCACGCCTCTGGGTGTGGCATTATTGCACACCTTGGGGAAACCCTGAGGGAAATGGCATTTCCCTGTGATTCCCTGCTGGAGATAACTCGCCTATATTATCTGTATCCAAGGGGGGAATAAAGGACTTCTTTCACCACGACAAAGTGAGGACCTCCCTGAGGCCCATCTACTTGAGACCCAGCTGGTCTAATTCCCCTACAC
>CDFC01056645.1:0-14368 GCA_000826385.1 Acanthamoeba rhysodes | reverse complement strand
GGGGGGGGTACCAAAGGAGGTTATCATCGGCAAGGCGCTGCCAGTTTGAACACACCAAGCGGAGGCGGTTTGAGCAACGCGGGTGCAAGTGGGAAAAGATGGCAAACATGGCCTCGTCGGGAAGCAGGTCTGGCCAGCACACCAGTGCAGGTGTTTGCTGCGTCGTCTCCACGCACGCGTTGTCGTCCATCCTCCACCAATCTTCGAAGGAACTTGGTGCGGCTGTTGTGCACCGAACTGACCGAAGGGGCTTTGAATTCTTCTAAGAATTCATCGTGAAACAAGTTCTCTCAGAAATTTCGGATGTCTACAATAAATTTTGGCGCCTTTTTGTGCGCCACGCGACACGGCTGCCAAGCAGCAGGACAATACGATTCGCACCCGAGGGGCGAGCAGCAACGCATCCTCAATTCTTCTGGAGAAGAGCCTATTCTGTGGGAAGATGGAGGCAGACGCTTTGTCGCAACCTTTCGATATGCTCTCCATTGATTGTACTGATCGCGTAGCGGTCGTGCCCGATCCAATGGCGGACGATTCTATGCCGAGGGAGGGAGCTGCATCTTTTGCGAGTACCGAAGTGGAGGATCTGGTGTTCGTTGATGAGACACCCGTGCGAGATAATGCTGATGAGGAGGATCAGATGCCCGTTGATGGTGAATCGAACAACGGGGATTCGAACCCGAGCACTTCGGCAAGGGGCGGAGGTTCAGCGCGGTTCATGATTCGTCACATCCATGGTGCGGCATCTGCCACCCCTTGCATTTACCGCGCCGGTTAGTTTTGCTCACGTGGTGCGGTCTGTCGGTAGTGAGCGAGGTGGACGCAGTGTTCTCCCGTGCTGAGGCAGCAATGAAGGATGTGGCGATCGAGGACATCTTTACACTCGATCCAGAGGAAGTGTTGTGGGAAGCCAAGCACAAGAAGAGCCTCAACCTCATACACTTGTGCGTTCTTTTGTTACTGCCACTGCTGTCAACCCCTCGTCGCCTTGCCTCGCTTTTGCTTACAGCATGCCGCAGCTTCAACCAACCGTCGGCGATGGAGACACTTTTGGCCAGCCTCCAAAACGACAATAAACCGTTCGTGCTGTGCGAGATGCTCGAGCGGAAACGAACCAGCGAGAGCCCAGAGGAGCGGGAAGCAATCGACTGCAAGATCAAGTACGCCTCGCACCTCATGCCCCTTTGCGTCGCCGTACTGTGCCTAAACATGACGCGCTTTGCAGAGCTGCTCACATCAGCGGGGAGCTTCTTGTGACCGAGGCGCAGCAAGGAGGTATCTTCAACGAAGAGAACGTCCAGCGCATCTTCTCTTTCCTTTTTTCCTTTGTGTTTGTTCCGGTAAGCCGCCCATTCCCATGTGCATGCCCGCGGCGTCTTACTGATCTCGACTAACGCTTTGTGCAGGAGAGCGAAAGCGTTTTGCCTGCACAGATCTGCACCATCATCGAGACTTTTATTGCTCGATCTCCCAACAAGGTATGCCGCACCCACCGTTTCCAGCCTCGCTGCAATGCTGACATAGAAACTAACTTGGCTCTTTGTTCATCAGGTGATCGACTACCTGCTCACCCAGGACTCCTGCCATTTTGTGGATTGCATCATCAACCGACTGCACCAGGTACCTTCTTCCCCGACTGCACTCATCTGGGTGGAAGAATTCTTCGAAGTCGGTAGCTTCAAATAGTCACTAACGGGGGACTTGTACAGGATGAGATGCTGTGCTTCCTTCGATCCTTCGTTTGGTTGTTGAGCCCATACTCGGCCAGGTCCAAGGAAGAACCCACAGAGCCACGAATCATGGCAGCCGACACCTTCCACCAGGTGCGACTTACTCTCTTTTGTTTTGTAGAGACAACAGCCAAATTCTAACCTGGCGTCTGCAACATGCCAGTGGTTGGAAACAGGACGGTTCGTGGTAAAGGTTCTCGAAGCGCTTGTCGAGCGGGCTTCGTCTGCGGTACGGCCGCGGTAGATTACGGGCTTGTGATTTCGCCGTGAAGGTGGTGTTGACACGGATGTTTGGGTGCGAAACAGGTGTGGGCGCACTCTATCCAGCTGCTGATCGAGTTGACGCTCATTTCGCTGCGGCACCTTACCGGCAACCTCCGACCCTTGAAAGCAGTCGAGGAAGTCATCGCGTCGCCCTGGCTCAGGCAATTCTTCACGTTGACGTTCTCGCTTTCGGTAAGGGTCTTTCCTCCTTCTCCACGAATCGATCGCCAGGCTGACTGGGGGTGTAAATGCGATTAGGGCGACGATGACTATATCCCGGGGATCTTCCTAATGTCCAAGCTGCTAAAGCACGAGGCGATCAAATTCAAGGCGAGGCGAGGAACCAACAATTCAACAACAGCGAGCTGTGCCGATGGCGATCAACGACGAGATTTGGACGTCGCTCCCTCTCCTCTTGCGCGACATACCGCCGCACACATCGACCACATTGCCGACATTCTTCGCGGTCCAGCTGTACGCCCAACCTTGATCCTGCGACTCGACTCGCTCAATCGCTCACTCGTCTACGTATACCGTCATGTGGATGTCGTTACAGGATGCAGGAAAGAGTTCCCGCCTAGGCTTTCCGCGAATGCGAACACTGGAAGTGTTGAACGCGTTTGTGTCCCTGCTGGCCTCGCATGTCGTTTTCCAAGGCGATTTCTTCGTCCTTTGTTCTCTGCCACTATGGAATGCAGTCCTGGTACCGCCCCCCTCCCTCCCTCCCTCTGCCTGCTTCAAAGTCGCTCGACCAACCCCTGATGACCTCTCTTTCCTACTAGGATCTGTTCTTCGGCTTTGTGTGTAACAATATCGCCCAGAATATCATCCAATCGACCATTGTGACTCTCTTTAGTACAACTGGCCCCGTACAGGTCAAACTGATGGTACACTCCACTTGCTTCGCCCCAGCAGTACTATTGCTGTTGATTATTGACGTTGAGACACCCCACCAGATACTGCAAGATGCTGGATTACTCAAGAGGATAGTGGAAGCGAACGCGGGTAACGAGGATGATATCCGAAAGAATGCTGGACGGAGAGGGTACATGGGCGCCATCACGCAAATCGCTTCGGCGCTCGTCAACTGTGCGACCAACGAAGAGGACGTGCGGCTTGCCATGCAAAGTGCGTGCGCTTTGATTTTGCGCTTAAGCCTCTCCCTCCCTCCCTCCCTCCCTCTCTCTCTCTCTCGTGCGTTTGGTGTGGCTGACGCTTCGCCAACAAAAGACAACCACGAATGGAACGCCTACGTTATGGGTACCCTGGCCGCTACTTGCGAGCTACAAGAGTCCATCAACGAGTGTTACCAACCACCGCAAAAGAACCCAGCGAGCTGTACGTCGGCACGCATTTTTCCTGCCCTGATGGTGCAGTATTCTCACAGCAACGACGGACGTAACAGTGGCGGCAGCGATCGCTTCGCGCGGCCTTATGAAGGCTGCTCGGCTAGCGGACAATGCAACGGCCGCCAACGGGATGTCCAGGAAACCAATCATCACCAGCACCGCAGCCGCCAAGCCGAGCGCCGCACCAACGGCGCGTGCTTCGTCGGCCATCGCCGAGGCGATCAGGAAGGCGCGGGAGGAGAAGCGAGCCAACGCCCGAGCCGCCGGCGGCAGAGCCAAGCACGGCTTTCGCAGGGGCAGCAAGGACCGGTCATCATCCTTCCCCGAGGTGGAGCTCTTCATTCCAGCCAGCATGGCGTCGACCAACGTCGCCGACAATGTTACTGGCCCGGGCGGTGGTGAGGCTGAGCAAGCCAGCAACGGCCACTGCCAGGAGGACAACGTCGCTGTGGCGGGAGAAGCTAACGGTACCGATTCGCAGGACGAGAAGGAGAATGCCTCGGGCCACCAGTGTCTGAACGGTTCGAACTCAGCCTGAGTGACCCGCACAAGGAACGACACGAGCGTAATACACTCGCGTTTGCCTTTCCTCCCTCGTTTACCGAACAAGATGCGCGGCAGGAAGAGTGTAACCGCAGAAGTTGCGCCATTTGCTTGTATACACGTCAAGACTTCTCGATAGTTCACGCTGCGTCATCCGGCACCGGTGCTTGCCGGCAGTGGGTAAATCAGTTGTTGTGGTGCCCAGTTGACAGTCTTCCCAAGCATTGGTTGCGCCAGCTCATACATGCAACCAAACACAACACTCGGCAACGTCTCGCCAATTACCCGGCTTACCTTTCTGGATGCGGTTACCACCCTCTTAGCCGGTAAACGACGGTTGCCAGTCAGCAAACTGTAGAACTGCTGGGAAAATTGGGAACAACCAATGGCGCTTCGGTGAACACAACGGGGAGCATTAAAAGGCAGAAGGCCGGCACGCCACTCACTCACACCCCCACGCAGGCACACCAACAAGACGCGCCGAAGCCATGGCCTACTCCTTCAACCCCAGCCATTTCGAGATCTCTCCACAATCTCAGCTCAACCAGGAAACCAACTTGGTCAAGAGCGGCATGGACGCGAGGGAGTCTGTCCTCTACAACCTTCAGCTCATCTTTCTGGTGGACATCTCGGGCTCGATGGAGGAACTCGACGTCGACCCCGACGGCGTCGGTCGCGACGGTCTTCTGGGCCGTGGCAAGTGGACTCGCTTCGACAACTTGATCAAGATCCTCAAGAGCATGACCGCCGAGCTCATCAAGTTCGACAAGAACGGCAAGCTGCCGGTCTACTTCTTCAACCACGACGTTGTCCGTCTCGAGGTGGAGGACCCCAACATTCTCCTCGCCAACGCGAGAAGGTACAGACCTTCAGGTTCTACAGCCATGCACAAGGCTTTCCAGGCCTCCCTGCAAGAGCTCAACGACGTCGAGAACTTCCTCTACGTCGTGTTCACCGATGGAGTCCCCGACAACACGGCGGCTGTGGAGAAGTTCATCAAGAACGAGATTCACAAGCGCGACCCTGGTGGTGACCGCATCAACATCCTGTTCGTGAGGATGGGCGACGATCCGGGCGCAATTAAGTTCCTACAGGACCAGGACGACCACCCGGTCTACGGCGGCAACGTCGACCACAAGTCGGACAACGCAGCTTTCCAACTCGGTCCGAAGCTCCTGGTGCTGAATGCCATCTACGAGGAGGTCGAGCAGCAGCCCCAAATGGCGGCCATGTTGGCCCGCTACCCCTAGATGTAAGCTGTCCTTTTCTGTAAGGCTCTCTCTCTTCTTCTTTTTCAACCCCTGTTCCCTCTCCTCGTTGCCGTCTTGGTCTGTCGCTCGGCGACCACTTGTGGCCGTGGCCACCGCTCACGGCTGCAGTCTTGGACGTGGGCAGGTTTGATGGGTCGCCCAGACCGAACACTTTCGCGTACTTAATTCTTGATTCGCAAACAAGAGGCCTTTTTTTCAGGATGCCGAACGGTGTTTACCTTTCTCGGTTTGTTGTCGACCTCGCTGGTGCTTTGATTGGCGGGCAAAATAAATTAACAAAGGCCGAGAATGAAGATGACGCTTCATGGCGGGGTGGCTGTGACTGCGCCATGCTCAACCTGCCCTATGGCATGCTTGTCTCATCCCTCATTGCACCCTGCGTGCCCTCTTGCACCTGACCTGGCTCTTTTCAGATGCTCAACCATCAGGTTGCGCAAACATGGCGGTGCTATTGTAAGGATGGAAAATGCCACTGTACTCAATACCTCACCTCTTCCCATGCCAATGCTGATGCCAGCCCCAACTTCATCACTCAGCCACAACACAAGACTATAACTCTGAACCTCTGGCCAGATGATATGTGAGAAAGCAAATGACTGTGAAAAATTAATCTGATAATTTTGGTGTATAGTCTCTTTGTTGCTGTTTTTGTGCCAGGTGTTCCCTTGTCATGATCATGGGCAGAAATATGTTGGAAGCAGATGGTAAGCAGCATCTGTGCTGAGATGGAGAGCAGAAAAAACAGAATGACATTCTGGAACGCAAAATCATCAGAAGCCACAGTAAGGAGGCTCAACATGGTTTGGATTTCTGAAACCATTGTTGTGTCAATAGTGGCAGGTCACCATAATTGTTGGTGGTAGTAGATTGTGGCTACTTCACATGAAACTATTGTTGGTCTATCCTGTTGGGATCAGTCCAATTAGCAATTCAAGAAACAACATGTTATGGTGATGCTGTGAAAATCATTGATCATTTAAATAATATCTGCATAATTTTTTCTAACATGTATTTTTTTCCTGCAGTGGTCACTGTGGTATCATGGGATGCATTTTTTCCTTGTCTGGCGATGGTTTGATTTTTCTTGTCTTGTGATGCCACAGCGATCACCCCATGTCACCATTTTATTTTTTTTTGTGGGGTGATACTGTGGCAATCACTGCAGGACCACTCCTAAGAGGTCCAGTCAGGAAAGTGGTTGGGAAATGCTGGAGGGAATATGGGAAAGGAGACCAGGAGGCTTGAGTGCAGGCCATGACAGGTGGCTGTCCCACATGAAGCGCACTCCACAAAATCTTCTGGCTCTGCTGGTGATTGGACCATTCTTCCATTCAAAGCCAAGGATCTGGCAGCTGCTCAGGTGGATGGCCACAGACAGAACCTGTCAGTATATGCCCTTTCCCATGGGTGAAGGCATGGGTGCCTTTCTGTGGTTACCAAGTTGTTGCCTTCAATTGCCACTTGCACAGCTTGTAGTTGCACCCACTGTTGCAGATGCTGTGGCCATGGCTCAACTTGGATGGCGTCAGCTTCTGCTGTCTTGTGCCCTTGGTGTTCTGCAGCTCAACCTGGGCCTGTTGAATGTTGGCAACACACTCAATGGCTTTGCTGTCCTTCTCATTGCAGCCTGGCATCAACACCTGGTTAATGCATTCCACTGTTGCTGGTGGACCAGGCAATGCAGAGGAAACATACCTCCATGGCTTGAGCAACACATTCAGGCTGGTTGTGGACTTGTGAGGTGTATCTCACAAACTGACTCCATTCTCTCCTTGCACGCCATCAGCATTGCCTTGTGCTCATCCAGTGCAGACACCAGGCCCTGTGGTCGCCTTCACAACCTCCTTGAACTTGTGGTCATTTGAAAGGAGAGGTCACCAATGACTAGTGGAATTTTTGTTGAGTTAAAATTGTGTGAGATTTGGCATTGTTGATTTTTAGGGCAGTTTTGAAGATCTGGATCTTGATGTGTGATTTTGACATGATAGACTGTGACAATTAACATCCACTGAATGACACAGAGTGGCACTCACTGGTTGGTGACCACTAGAGGACACAGAGTTCTCTGTGTCAATGAACAAGATGGGCATTCTGTTGATGTATGTGCTACTCCTTGTAAGTTACATTTTTTGATTACTAATACCAATAACACTGGCTAATCCAGTGTCTTGAAGCCTTACATTATGCCAATCTTTTCCCATTACACCACACCAAACTACTGTGGCCTTGCCTGATATGGCCCAATTACCACATCACATCTCTCCTGATGGTGGTATTTTAATCTGCCATTTCTCAAGATGCTCCCATCTTGTCTTCCTATTGTTACAATAAAACCATATTAGTGTTGTCAAAACCATTTTCATGATCTTTTTGTGTTGTCATAACCATTTCTGTGGGCTTAAACTCACCAACAAAATCACTTTTCAAAATGACTGGACCTCTCATTTCAAATGACTGCAAGTTCTTGATGGTTTTATAGTCATGATCAAGCAAAAGATGACAAGTTTTCCACTCAACAACCATCTAGGTGCCAATGATTGGCAAACTGTCATTGTCAGGAGGGGGTTCTCTGCTGCCTGCATTGGACATGGTATTGATAAGCAGTGTCTGTGACATGGTTAGTTTGTGGAGCATGGCTTCAATCATGTCAAGTTGATTAGATGTGGTGATGGCTGTGGTGGTGGTTGTCACCAATAATCTGAACAAGGAGAATGGACACAATGACACAATTATTAGTGAAGACAACAATCAGGTACTCCCAATTTTAGAAACACACTAGAAATTGTGAGTAATAAAGGTGGAAACTGCACACTTCGTCCACATCATTCTCAGTGAACAAAGTGGAACCAAGAGGTTTTATAGCCGCAGAAGGGAAGGAGACCAATTAAAGAGATACTGAACGGTGTTTGCCTTTTTGGTTTGTTGTCGACCGCGATCGCAGCTTCGGATTGGCCCGGCAAATGAACAAGAATCGCTTTTCCTGGTTGATGGTTGGTGTGCGAGCCTCGCGGCAAGCCACGGAGGTGTTTGTTCTGCTTGTGGTCGGGGCTCCTTGTGTTCAGTTTGCCCGGTTCTCTCCTTGCAGCGCATGGAGCGACGTCTCCGGCCGCAGCTCATCTTTGCGGGGGTTGTGGTCTCTCTCTGCAGTCTGCTCCTCTTTGTCGTGGCGGCGGAGAACGACCTCCCGCTTTGCGCAGGCCCTCTGGTGGCCACCACCGGCGAACCCAGCGTGCTGTACAACTTCGACCTCGTCGCTCAGCTCTTCCGCGTGGTCGACGAGGCCGACTTCACCTCCTTCTCCCTCCTCCTTTCCGCCTCCAGTACAGACGCCCCCCCCCCCTAACCAACTAATATCCCCTTGACCGTTCGACACGAATGGTGACCGCACACTTCGCTTTTTTCCTCTTCACACTTGACGTGATCCTGATCATGTTCTGTTGCAGCTCTTCTCACGTCTTCGCTTTCGCTCTTTCGCTCTTGGCGCTTTTGGCGCGGCTTCGCTCTTTCATAGATGAAACCGAACCGCTGGCCACGACCGCCGAAGTGTGGCTCAACGCGGGCCAGGCGCCCGGCACCCCACTGGCCAACAGCTCGTTCCAAATCGTAGGCCCGGGCACCAACACCAGCGCCGGCGTCGACGCGCTGCTCTTCCCGTTCAACACCACCATTCCCGACACGCCCGTCCGCCTGGCCGCCAACACCAGCTACTGGCTGGTCTTCACACTCCCGTCGCCCGTGCTGCTCGGGGTCACCAACGACGAGCAGGCGCCAGACCCCGAGTGGCCGCTGACGCTGGGCGAGCTCAAGTACGTCATCAGCGGCGGCGGCTGGACCCTGAGCGCCAGTCGCACGGCCATGATGACGCTCGAGGGCTGTCATGCCGTGCGGCCGGAGCCGAGCCCGTCGCCTTCGCATTCGCCGTCGCCCACGACGTCAGCCTCGCTCTCGCCCACGCCCACGCCGTCGGCTTCGCTCTCGCCCACGCCCTCCCTCACGCCCTCGTCCTCGTCGACGCCCTCCACCTCGCCGTCGCCGTCGCCCGTAATCTGCGCCACGCTCGCCAACAACTCAGCCGCCATCTCCAACGCCAGCGCGGAGTTCGTCGTGCTGGCCCAGAAGCTGCAGGTGGTCGACCCCAGCAAGATACGCTCCTTCACCATCCGCCTTTCGACCCAGAGTGCGTGCCTCCGCCCAGTCGCCACCCAGTGTCCCACTTCAGTCTTTTTCCCTTTTTCGGGCTTACCGTGGCAACCCTCCCTACAACATGTAATTCATTAATGGTTGCACACTGATTGGTCGGCACTCACAACAACAGGCGAAACGACCCTCGCGTCGGCGGCGCTGCACGTGAACAGCGGCGGCCAACCTGGCGTCGCGGTGGTCGATGCGAGTTTCAACGTCTCGAACCAGATCATCGCCCCGGTCGTAGACGCCTACAACCAGACGCAATCAGAGGCTTACACGTTCGAGGCCGACAGCGGGCTGTCAGGCGTGAGCCTCGGCTCGGGCATCTACTGGCTCGTGGTGGCCGCCAGCGAGCCACAGACCCTCGCTGTTGACGTCACCGACCCCTACGTGCCGCCTGTCGAAGACGCGATTGTGTTGGGTTCGCTCGCAATCGACGACGGCGTGAGCGTGGGCCTTGTCGACACAGGAATGGTGGCAGTGGTGAGCTTCGACGGCTGCCACGCGATCCGACCGTCGCCGTCGCCCTCCCGCACGCCGACGCCGTCGAGTTCGCCATCTCCCACGGCTTCGGTGTCACCATCGCCATCACCTTCACCGTCGCCGGAGATCTGCGGCACGCTGGGCAGCACCAACCTTGGCACGGCCGCCGCCTCCGCACTTCCATTCAACACCATCGCTCAGCGGATACGCGTCTACGATGCCAGCAGTGTTCAGTCGTTCACCCTCAACCTCGCATCGACCCAAAGTACCGCACACTCACCACCGCACGCGCACGCATTCAGTACTGACATGAGGATCATCAGATGACAGTGCGCTGGCCACGGCAGAGTTCTACAGCGACAACATGGGTCTGCCGGGCGAAGCGGTGCCCGATGCCGCGTTCGAGGTGACCAATGTCACTGTGCACGGCGGCTCACCGGTGTCGACCTTCACATTCTACTCGGTCCAGCCCAAGGGCGCGCGCCTGCTTGGCTCAGTCCCATATTGGCTGGTGCTGACCGCCGCGGGGGCAGCGACCAATGAATCGACGCTGGTGCTCGACGTCGTCACCGATGCCCAGGCGTCCAATCCGCTGAGCCCAGTCTCGGTCCGCGTCAACCGGGTGGCCCGCTACGATGCGACGGCGACGACGTGGGCGCTCGACGCCAGCAACGTAACTGCCGTGCTGCGTCTGGAGGGCTGCCACGCCATACGCCCGACGCCGTCGCCCTCAGCCACGCCCTCATCGACGCCCTCCAGCTCGCCTACCTCGTCGCCCACGCCCAGCCGCGCGCCGGATGTCACGCCCATCGTGGCCAACGTCACCAGCAGCTTCAACGACAGCGCACCCGTTGTCGACATCTCAGCGCCCATCTCCAGTGCGACATAGATCCCCTCATTGTGTACATTGCACCAACTGTTGTTATGCTAATGACTCGCCTGCGCAGCGCCGGCGCCTACCATCGCGCCATCGGTGAGCCCGCAGGCTAGTCAGCAAGCGAGCCCCATTCCAACGGACAGCGGGCCAGTCATCACCCCGACTCCCTCGCCCACCACCAGCGCGTCGCCGTCACCAGTCGTTCAAGTCTCCGTCACTTCGCGCTTCACCGACATCACCATCGGCAACGTGACCGTGCCGGCCAACGCACTCGGCGGCTTCACCCTCAGTGTGGTCAACTCGACCGACACCGCGCCGCCCTCCACGAACACCACTGGCAGCGGTGAAGGCACTGCGGTGCCGCAGACCTATGTGTACACGGCGCAGCTGGACAACGCGACGACCTTCGAGCAGGCCTACACGTTCCACCAGCGCCCGCGTGAGGCCACCTTCGCCAACCTCAACTTCTCCATCACGGCCAGCTCGCTCAAGTGGTCCATCAACCTCACCTCGTCAAGCGCCGGCTCGCTAGTGCGCAGCTCCCTGTTCGGATCCGCGACGTCACCACCGCCTTCTGCCTCGTCATTGCCCTCCGCCGGCTTTCACGACGATGACGACGATCACCCGTCGCCCAGCCCGACGCCCGCTGTGGGTCCACCGCTGGTGCTGCACTACAACTTAAGAGGGCTCCTCACGTCGGGCCAGGCATTCAACACGACACGCGGCCGCAGCGGGGTGATCCGTCGCAACAGTGCGCCGCAGGCCAACATGACCACCTACTACCTGCCGCTGGCGTCGACATCGGCACTCAACACCGTCGCCGCGCAGGTCGAAGTGTTTGACGTGGCGCTGCTGGACGGCCGCCTGGCGTCGATCGAACACGACATCGTGCTGCTCAACTCGACCGACGACATCGACGCAGCGGCACTCGACAACTCGATCGAGTACGTGCTCGAGCTGCGATTCCCGCCCTTCGAGGCCTCGCTCTACTATGACCCGAGCCTCGGGCTCGGCGTGCTGGTCGGCTCGGACCCGTCGCATGACGGCGGCGGAGGCGGCGGAGGGTTCGCGGACAGCACGGGCCTCGTCGTGGCGCTGGCCGTGGTGCTCCCGCTGGCGGGCCTCGTCGTGGTGGTCGTCGTGGTGGGCGGTTTCATCGCTCTCCGATACCGCAAGCAGCTCCAAGAGCGGCTCGCCCGCAAGCAGCCGCAACAGGGCGCCGTCCACTTTGATGACGAACTGTAGTTTGGTTTCAAGACTCGCACGACGCCGTGCGCAGTGAGACACACAAATGTACATTTCGAAAGCAGTGAAGAACAGCCAACAAGAAGGGCACAGAGGGCAACTCAAACATTGTGGGGTCAATTCTGTGCTGTCAATCGCACGCCCTCGTGCGGTGTGCGCACATGTGTTGTGTCGACTTCATTTCGGAGTCCTCCGGTGGGCCAGCAACAGCCGCCGGGCGGGAAAGGGGGTGGGTGAGCAGTTTTTCTTCTTCGCTTCGCTTTCCGTGTGTGAGAGACCTGCTCCGTACCCTCCACCGCCGCACGGGCCAGCCAGAGCATTCGAATCGCACACATTTCGATTTCCGCTTCGAATCGCTATCACCTCCCCACGACGATCGATATACGATATACATTCATCACGAACATGGACGCATTGGTTTCGCTTGTAGAGCAGCACAACGACCTGCTGCTGTCGTACTCCATCCCAGCGGTGGCCATCGCGGTCTACCTCAGCACCATCGTGGTGCTCAAGCTGTGGATGTCGACCAGGGAGAAGCCCTTCAAGGTGCAGAGCATCTCTGCTGCCCACAATTTCTTCCTCTGCGTCCTCTCGCTGGCGATGGCCGTCGGCACCTCCTACGAGGCGTTCGTCGTGCGCGCTCCCCAGATCGGTCTCGGCGAGCTCTTCTGCTCTACTGATCGCGAGGAAGTCTTCAACAACCGCCTCTGGTTCTGGTGTGTCGTCTTCTACATCTCCAAGGTACAACACTCCCGTCGAAGATTCATTTGTGCGTGTAGCGCATTATACGACAAATTCAAACATCATTACAGTCGAATGTCATCAATTCAGGAATTAATCATCATTAGAACTCCGTTTACAAATTGCATTCTTCAAAATTGCACTGATTGCAGCCATTGCGCGATCGATTGGGTTGCCGAAGTGATCGGAATGCTCACCGTGATCTCCCATTGATATTCGCTTCCGCAGTACTACGAGTTCTTCGACACCGTCATTCTGCTCCTCAGGAAGCGCCCTCTGCTCGTCCTCCACGTCTGGCACCACTGCTCCGTGAGCGTCCTCTCGCTCGTCTTCCTCAGGTGAGACTCTCCACCACACTGACATTGGGTCACTAGAGCGAAGCTGACTCGACACGTTGAATGATTGCAGGGCCAACATGACCTGGTTCTTCACCGGCGTCATCATCAACGGCGCCATCCACACCTTCACCTACTACTTCTACTTCCAGAGCAGCCTCGGCAACACTGTGTGGTGGAAGAAGTACCTCACCCAGGCGCAGATGGTGCAGTTCCTGTGGGGTATCGCCTCCTGGCTGCCCTGGCCCGTGCTCTGCCAGAACAACAGGACCACCGAGACCGACTACGTCGTCGGCGCCAACTTCCTCATCCTGGCCTCCTTCTTCGCCCTCTTCCTCAACTTCTTCAACCACACTTACACGCCCAAGGCCGGTGCTGCCGGAGCCCGGGACAGGAAGCAGAAGAAGGTCGAGTAAAAAAAACAAGGAAGAAGCGGCTCGAACTACACACGACTCGTGTACCACTGCACCTTCTTCTCCTCTTCACCCTCTTCTCTCACCGCTACTCTCTCCTCTTGTTGTGTACGCATCAGCAACCCAATTTTGGTCTTATTGTTTTCACTATTCCTTCGCTCTTTGTCTTTCGCATTTTCTCTTCATTTGATCTGTGCGGGACACACCAACTAAACTGTCAGACAAGAAGAAGATGGAGAAGATGGAGAAGAAGTATGACAAGGTGGCGCTGTTGCTGATCGACGTCCAGCGAGCGTTCTTCAGCGACATACCCCCCATCGGAGCCGCCTTCCCCGACTTTCGGCACAACGTCGAGCGACTGCTGGGGCTGTGCCGCAGCGACGAGGTGAGTATCGAGGTCGTCCACGTCCGGGCCGTGTACAACCCCGAGGTGAGCGCATGGACCGCCTACTGGCACGCCCTCAACCCGGACAAGAAGACCGTCGTGACCGAAGAGCCGGAAGACTTCACGCGCGAGCTCCCGGGCGAGAAGGTCCTCCACAAGGTGCGCCGCGTTTGCCAATTTTATTGCCCTATTAAATTTTATTTTATTTTTTGATTTTACCACAAAAAACCAATTAATAATAATTGGTTGTTTTTTAACTAACAAATAAAAAACAGAACAATTTTGATGGGTTCCTGAATGAGGAGCTCGATGAGTACCTGAAGGCAAAGGGCAAGACTCTGGTCGTGTGCTGCGGCCTCATTACCTCTTGCTGCGTCCTGTTCACGACCAGCGGTACGCCACTCGCTCGGGAGTCGGTCTGCCCGCGGGTGTTGGCAACAACCTCACGCCACAATCACTCGCAGGCGCGTTTATGCGTGGCTACAAGACGGTCGTGGTCGAGGACTGCTGCGGCGATCGCACTGCGGAGAAGCACGACAACACAATG
>CDFC01056591.1:0-10503 GCA_000826385.1 Acanthamoeba rhysodes | reverse complement strand
GCACAAGACCACCCAGATCTCCACAACAATACAACTCTTGTTTTGTACATTTTCTAGATAGCCAGTTGTGTTTTTGCAGGATCTGCACATCTAAAGCTGAAAAAATGCCACTTTTCAAGAGGTTTCTGTACATTTAAGTGCATTTTGACCTTAAAAAAAAGAGTCACTGACCCTTTTTGATGAACACTTGGTTAGAAGTCCTTTATTCCCCCCTTGGATACAGATAATATAGGAGAGCTATCTCTGGCAGGGAATCACAGGGAAATACCATTTCCCTCAAGGTTTTCCTCAGGTGTGCAAGAATGCCACACCCTGAGGCATGGCTGAGTTCAACTCTGCCACAATGTCTTGGTAGATGTCTTAAACCCTGAGGGAAATGGGATTTCCCTGCAATTACCCCAAGGGAGATAAGTCTCCTATATTATGTGTTACCAAGGGGTAAATAAAGGACTTCTTCTGACACAACAAGGGCTCAACAACAGCCAAAAGCAGCCATTCTGCACCTCATGTTTTTTTATCTTCTGTGATTCCTCAGGGACACCAGTGGCCACTCAGCAATGTTAGAAAGAGGCCTGTGCATTCTGTGTTAATGTCCCCTTTGCCCTGCAAGCAGTGCCTGGCTGTGCAGCCCACGCCTCTCCTCCACCAATCAGACCTTGACTGCGTGTGTCGCTGCTGCAAGCCGCTCCTCGCCGCCTATGAACAACACCATCATCTGCAATCATTGCACCCCGACCAGCCAGGATGAAGCCAACTTCTGCAACCACGATGACTGCCAAGGCCAGGACTGAGCGTGCTCATGTATGTCATTCGGCACACCACGCGATGGCCGCGGCCTACATCACGTCGGCGCCGTGGGCTGGGGCTACTACTGCAGGGCGCACCCCGTCGTGGTCGCAGGCTGTGTGGTGGTGTTGGTGTAGAGCCGACAAAGGAGCTCGTGGTCGGGAATGTGCCACCCGCTGCCAGTGCTTGTGTGCAGCTCGCCCAACACAACAGACTCGGCCAAGAGCTGAAACGCCTCTCGCACTGCACACACGCACACACACACACACACACACGCACACTGGTCGGCTGCGGAGCACGTAAAAAGGAAGCACGCCGGCATACCTCCGCTTCCGGTCAAGCTGCTGGTCTCGGCCCAGAGTGTGCCGAGCTCGAGGGCCAGCGCCTGGCCTTCCGTCGCTGTCACCTGTCTGAGCTCCTCCAGATCCGACTTGGCTCCGACTGAGATTACGCACAGTTGAACGCACACGCACACGCACACGGTGAGACATGCACACGCGCAGGGCGCACACGCGCACAAGTACCCAGCATCATGATGGGTGGTTCCGCTGCAGGGTGGCGACGGATGGCCTCGCGTATGCGCTCCACCCACGGCTGGACCTGGCCGAACGAATCCCGGTTGGTCAAGTCGTAGACCACCACCACCGCGTCGGCTCCTTGGCAGAAGGCCCGCGCGACCGCGCGATAGCGCGCCTGTGCGCCGCAGTCCCACACTACCGCCAAGCCATTCAGTCCCAAGGATGCGCGGTCAACCGACGATGACTCTCTCTCTGTCGGGCGTACGATGGAGGGTGACGGGCTGTCCCTCGATGTGGAGGGTGTGGACCCGGTACCGCACGTTTAACGTTGTTGGCGGGTGGTAGGGCACATATCTGTCGCCGGTGAGACGGCGGTGGAGCGTGCTCTTGCCCACGCCTGTTTCCCGGGACTGAATCAGTCAGTCGCGTGCGAGTCCGCCGACATCCGAACCACGTGGGCGTGCGCACCCAAATCGCCGTAGAGCACCACCTTCAGCGTTCGCTCTGCTGGGCTTGGCGCAGACTGCACTTCCGCTTCTATAGAGGCAAGAAGAGAAGCCATGTTTTGCGTGTGTGTGCGTGTGCGTGTGCGTGTGCGTGGCGGAGTGCGTGTGGCAGAGTGCGTGAGCGTGTGGTACGTCTTCTGCGGGCGAATCGCTTCAACCGAGGCGCGAGCCACTTCATGTACTTGCTCTTCCAGAACACACCACCGCCTGCGGCTGCAGCCTCGGCGCAACAACCGACATCAGCGAACCGCCGCCAGATGCAGTCGGCGCTGCTCGCTCGCTCGAGAGCCTGTCACGCAGCAGTAGCAGCAGCACACAATCATCAATCCGTCCTTGCGTGTGGGTGGTGGTCCAAAAAAAACAAAAAAAAACAAAAAAACAGTGCGTACGGCGCAGGTCTGCGCCACACTGCACAGGTCGTAGGGCTCGAGGTGCTCCATCACGCACAGCAGCACCTCTGTGGGCAGGAGGCACAGCAGGGAAGGGCACGTCATGCTCGTCTGTCCTTCGCGTTGACAATCGTTTTCGCTGTTCTTTTTTGAAGGAGAAAAGAAAAAGAAAAGAAGTGACCACTTTTGTGGTCACAAAAAGAAAAGAAGTGACTAACAAATGACTGGACCTCATTCATATGACTGCAAGTCAGTGGTCATGGGAGTGTACTGTGAAACCAGGTGCAGGTCTTGCTGTGATGACACAGGGTGAATGAATCACCAGGTCGCCCTCCAGATCGCCAACAGAGTTGCCTTCATCCTTGAGATCGCCAATGATGTCACTCACCCCCTCCAACATTGCTGAAGCAGTCAACCACGCCCTCCAGCTCGCCAACACTGTCAACCACGCCCTCTGCCACTCCCTCCACATTGCTGACCCTGACAACCTCACCCTCCAGATCCCGTCCCATCGACGCCCTCACACTCACCCTCCACCCGCCCATGCTGTTGGCAATGACCACCAATTAATTTGCCCACATCAGTTCACTTCAAAAAACAAGCAAATACTCTGTATGAATGAGACCTTTGATCTTGAACCAAAGTTCACTGAGGATGATCATTCACGACCTCGCCCTCCAGAGTGATGCTCCTGCCCTCTACCCACGCCGCTTCTTCTCCAAAAAGAAAGACCTTCAAATGACAGACCTTAGGGGGCGAGCCCTAGGACATCGAGCATCTTGGTCTTAGCCGCCATCACTGACTCCGGCGAGTCAGTATCCACGCGCAACACTCTGGCCAGATCGAAGAAGACCACATGTCGCTGCTGCCTCAGCCTCAGCCTTCCAACATGGCGCCAGTCGAGGTCATCGTGACAGTAGCCGCGGGAGGCCATCCTGTGGATCGCTTCCCGCACCTGCTCGGCCTGTCCGGTTGCCGTAACGGCGCGCGCGTAGGGCATGACCAGCGCAGGCGCACCCGCCAGAGTGGTGACGTGCACGCCTTTGACTCCCCAGGCCGCGCGCCAGACTTTGGCCTCTTCCTCCAGAAGCTGCGCCGCGTCGTCTTTCGGGTCTCTGCGGAACTTGATGACGCAGCCGGTCCCGCTGGTCGTGCAGGCCCGCCAGGCCCTCCCATCGGCACCTCCACGCAGGTCGCGCAGCAGGAAGTACTTGGTAGCGCTCCTGGACGGGACGTCGGCATCGTTGAGGTCCTTGATGTCGATCGGGACTCGAGCCCAGAACCACTGCTTCTGGTCCATGCAGATGCAAATGCTGGACGATAGCAGAAGTTCGGTAGTGCGCGGGGAGTAGCACATCTTGTAGATGACGCTTGCCAGCAGGGTCGAGAGCACGGGTCCGGCCTGCTTGGAGTTGTACACTGTAGTGCCATGCAGCAAACGCGGTGATTTGTCCTCCTCTACCGGCCCATCGCCGCCATCGTTGTCGTCATGGTCGTCTGCTTGGGGGAACGTCGTGTTCAGATTATCGGCGTCGTTGTCGTCATCATCGCTGCTGCTGTGGACATTCCTGGCGCCCCCTAGGTCTTCGATGGCAGCGCAAGTGTCGGCGGCGGCATAGTGGTCACTCTCCGGGAACCAGTAGAATCTCCATTGGGAGTAGGTCGTTACGATCCCAAACACGTGCTCGACGCCGAAATAGGCCTTGACCCAGCGCATGTGGTCGAACATCTGCCGGTGCACGCCACTATGGTCCATGATCGTCCGGCTTGGTTTCTCCACCTCGATCACGCCGACGGGGACGCCGCCGGCGGACAAGACCCAGATGTCAGGCCGCACATTGGTCAGGCCCGGCTCGGCTGTCAGATAGACGGCGGGAAGACCGGCGAGGTTGATGCCGTCCCTTATGACCTGGGCGATCAGCCTTAGCAAATCGGCCTCCGTTGTCCATCCTGCCATTTGGCCGTTGTCGAATGCATTCCAGATCGCCGAGCTGGTTGTCGGCTCGCACAGGGGCAAGTCTTGCAGCGCTGGTTGCACTGGTTGCTCGATCAGGATCGTTTCGTTGGGATCTCGGCGCACCACCGGCTCTGCGGTCGAGCCCCACTGTGAACCCAAATCCGGCAGACCGCGATCGACAAACCTCCCTATAAAAAACATTTTATACGTTTTTTCATCCAAATTATCATAATTATTATCATTTGAAACATGAAAAACGTAGATATAAAGGTTAAATTCATCGACGTCAAAAGGAGACCAAACGTACTTCTTTCCTCTCGCAGTTCCTGTACTCTCTGCTTCCCTTCCTGATCTCTCTGCTCCCATTCCTGTACTCTCTGCTTCCATTCCTGATCTCTCTGCTCCAATGCGCGGAGCCTAGCGATGAGGGCTTCCACGTCTTGCTGCTGCGCCATGGTCTTGATCTCTGTGCTGCTCTCTTGTGCACAACGTTTTGAATCAGATTTTTGGCGCACCGCTTCGAATTTGGCCAACCAGAAATCAGAACTGAATTTGCATTCCTGGCGCCCGGGCGATGACGACCAGGACTGAGCGCTCATGTATGTTGACTAGTTGTCAATTCGACACATCACGCGTGACATCAACGTCGGCGCGAGCGGGCTGGGGCTACTACTGCAGCGCACCCCGTCGTGGTGGCAGGTCTTGTGGTGGTGGTGTTGGTGTATAGCCGGCACAGGAGCTCGTGGTCGGGAATGTGCCACCCGCTGCCCATGCTTGTGCGCAGCTCGCCCAACACGACGGACTCGGCCAAGAGCTGAAACGCCTCGCGCACTGCCATGTCCAGCCGTGGGTGGAGCTCATAGGCGAGGCCATCCGTCGCCACCCTGAAGCGGAACCACCCATCATTATGCTGGGTACTTGTGTGCGTGTGCGCCCTGCGCGTGTGCTCTTGTCTCACTGTGTGCGTGTGCGTGCGTAATCGCAGTCGGAGCCAAGTCGGATCTGGAGGAGCGCAGACAGGCATCTGTCTCACGAACGAATCCCGGTTGGTCAAGTCGTAGACCACCACCACCGCGTCGGCTCCTTGGCAGAAGGCCCGCGTGACCGCGCGATAGCGCGACTGCGCGCCGCAGTCCCACACTGCCGTCCCAGAGACGCGCGGTCAATGCCGACAGCGTTGGGTTGACGATTGCTCTCGGGCTTACTGTGGAGGTTGACGGACAGTCCCTCAATGTGGAGGGTGTGGACCCGGTACTGCACGTTCAACGTTGTTGGCGGTTGGTAGGGCACATATCAGTCGCCGGTGAGACGGCGGTGGAGCGCGCTCCTGCCCACGCCTGTTTCCTGGCGGAATCAGTCAGGCGCGTGTGAGTCTGCGACATCTGACCACGTGGGTGTGCGCACCCAAATCTATAGCAGGATAAATGTTGGGCTGGAAAAACACCAAAATCATGCAAAAAGTACTGAATGGGGCCCTGCAGAGGGGGGGGGGGTAAGGATATCTCCCATTTAAAGTTGTGGTTGTCCTTGGGGCAAAATCAAAAAATGTGGCTGGGAGCAGGTGAGGGAAGAGGGAGGCAGGAAGGGGAATAGGGCCACAGTACTGACTCCCAGCCTTGGTGAAGCTCTTTGTTCCAGCCACTCATTCAGCCAAAGGGCGCCAGGTGTCATCTTGGAGTTGCAAGAAGGTCGTCTGCAGGAAATGTGTAAGCATAGCTAGCTCAGCAGGAAACAAGGTGTTGGCAGAGTGGCTGTCATGTGACTCTTTGAAGCAGCCTTCTCACATGAACTTGCCACAGCTTTTAGGTGGGGCTGAGCCTGGAAGGTCTCACAAAGCTGTAATTCAGGAACCACATGTTGAAGTTGTTGACATGAAGACAAGCACCATAGTTGTGCACCTGGGTAAAAAAAGTCTATACATCAGCAGGATCTGCTTGAGGAGGAACCAGACCAGGAGGAAAAGCAAGTGGACAACCAGGCCACACAGAGTCTTTGGGGTGTCTTCATCAGGTGAGGAGATCACACCTGCTGCTGAGAGTACACAGCTTACCCCAACACCTACCCTGCAGATTACAGCACCAACATCTGGTACCCCCTGCTCACAATCACCATTTGTGTTTTTGCAGGATCTGCACATCAAAAGCTCATAAAATGCCACTTTTCAAAAGGTTTCTGTACATTTAACTGCATTATGACCTCAAAAAAAAGAGTCACTGACCCTTTTTCATGAACACTTGGTTAAAACTTGTTATCCCTCAACACTAGTTGTGACCAGGCCTGGGCTCTCATACATGTCACCCTCCAGCACCAACTCTCACACCTGAACCTGTCTGCACCTTGATGGCATGATAGCCAACCAGCTGCTTGGTGATTTTGAGTCAATCTGGGCCTGCTGTGCAACAAAAAAAAACAATTTTTTTTTCACAAGCATTTATAGGAAGCTTGGCTTATAGGAGTTTTGTGGTTGGTTGACACCGGATTGGAGCATGTGGAGTGTCTTGTGGCAGGCAGGGATTGGACAGAGGAAAGACAACAACAAAGCAGGTGAGGTGTGTTGTTTTTCGTCTGTCTACCCACCAGCTCGAACCATGCTAAGGCAGAAGGCAGTGCCCACAGGGAAGTGGATCATGGGCAGTTGCCTCATGCTGCTAATTGCCATCCTGCTGGCTGGGCGAAAGCAAGGTATGCTAAGTACTAATAAATGTGTACACCACAATGACTGTGCACCAAGGCAAACGAGGCCCTTGAATAGCTCCTATCAGGGTTGTGCCAGTACATTGTACGCTCAGTGTTGCAAAAGTAGGTACGTAGATCAAAACAAAAAAATGCGGGGCGTGACTTGTCAATGTGGGGTGGAAACTCCTGGCTGTAAAGCAGGCAGAGTAAGGGGCAAGAACGTGAAGTGATGTCAGTTTGTGTTAATAAAAGAAGTTCAGGTATATTCTGGAATAGGAAAAAAAAAGAAAAAACAGGACATAGTGAGGGGAGATGAGCTATGCTGAGGGGGTGGAGCTAGTGCTGTCAAGGTTGCAAGTGCACTGATTAGAGCAAACACGTCCACCATTGGGTTGGGGGATGCCGCAGTAGGAGTGGAAGGTCCGCTTGCAGGTCGGAGAGTCGCATTGCACAATCTCTTTGGTAGTGTTGATGACTGACTTTGTGCAGGTCCGGCAGAGTGAGACGGACGGGAGGTCAAAATCCAGGTTGGGCTGCAAGGATGAGAACAGCTCCAGACTTGAAGGTGGGGAGTCCAGGGGAAGTTGCAAGGAAGGCGAGGCCGAAGCTGGTAGTTGGGGAGTGGATGTGTGGCCTGTTGTTGCACATTGGTACTGGTTGTGGAGGTTGGTTGAGGTGTAGCGCCACTGCTTGGTGTCCTTCTTGACAGCGATGGCGTTGCAGCCAGAGAGTACAGCCATGAGGGAGGCGGAGTGGGTGCCAGTGAAGGCGTCAAGAATGTACTCGCTGGGCTGGCTGAAGAGGCAGATGAAGCGGGAGAGGGCATCCTGCGGCTTCTGGCTGTAGTTCAGTGGTTGCTGATCAGAGTTGCGCCAGAGACCTGGTGACGGCACCGAGAAGGATAGGAAGTAGTCGTCTGGCTGGAGCAGGTTGAACCAGACCTGGTCAACAGTCCCAAAGCGGACGAGTAGGTAGGTCTTGAAGTTGTTGTAGAGCCACTGCCATGATCCACCCCAGCTGCCTGTGAGGGTCATGACGCCAAGTGAAGTGGTGGAGTTGGGAAAGCCGCCGCTGATCTCTCACATGTACCCAGCTGCATGGGAGTGCTCACAAAAGAGGACAAGAACAAAGTGGTTGGCCTTGTTGCACAGTTTGATGGCGTTGATGAGGGAGCGGATCTTGGAGGTCGGGTAGGCCTGCGCGTCCCAGTGATTGATGTTGGTGATTCCTTTGATCAAAGCAAGACCATAGGGGAGGTTGATGAGCACAAGAGCTGTAAGAGAAATGGTAAGATATGTATTCTAGAATACAAAGCACTTAACTTTGTATTCTGGAATACTAATGTATTACAGATTACAAAACTGAAAGAAGGAAATAGACATACGGTAGTGCTTGCGGGGGATAGTCATCCCATACTCGCCAAAGGCAAGGTTGCACAAGGTCACCCGAGTGCTGTTGGGGAAGTCACAGATCCAGTGGGTGGCAGGGTCAAGAGCAACTGGTGTACAGCAGGACACCAGCAAGAGTGCATGTTCTTTGAAGTTCTCAGGCAGGTCCTTCTTACCAAGGCGAACCTTACGGAAGACAGCAATCCACTGGGTGATGAAGTCCTCCACTCGCTCTTTGCCAACAAGCTCCATCAGCTCATCAACACTGTTCTTCTCAAGTAGCTCCATCAGTGCAGCCAGCACCTTCACTCAGGCCTTGATGATGCTGGCTTCATGCTCCATCTCCTTCCACCCATACTCGCCTTTGTAGACCTTGAGCAGCAGAGCCTTCTTCGAAGTAACATCAAGCCCTTGTAGGATTTTGAAGTGTGTGACAGCGTGGACAGGCTTGAGGTCGGGTGCACACTCAGTTGACAATAATCTCTGCCCTGTGACAAGGGCTTCCACTAGCTCATAGACATCTGAGCGGTTGTGGACAAGCTGGAACAGGGGGTCGAGGCTCTGCACATTCAGACCAAGAGAGGTGGCGGTAAGGGTCTTGCCCTGGGAAGTCCACTTGTGGCAGCCCTTGAAGTCGCCACATTGCAGGTAGAGCTCGTCAGTTGATTTCTGCAGCTGGCGCAGGTATTGTGCTCAGATGATAGCGAGCTGTTTCAGCAGAGTGAGTGTAGTGTGGACACCCAAAACAACAATAAAGGAGAACGCACCTTGTCATGGAAGGACATCTTGCTGTGAAGTGAGCCATCAACATTCTGGTGGGCAGCGAGAAGGGTTACCTCCTGAATGGTCTTTGCGCTGTAGTCCGGCCACCAGTAGACGGTGGGTAGACAGCATGACCGGTGGTGCCCAGGGTCCAGGACTCCCTCACTGTGCAGCCACAGGTACGCCTCCCACCCATGGTTTCTGCCAGCAACCCACAGAGAATGCTTCTGGGCAAAGTGGCGGATCTTTCGTGTGGGGGAGTCCTTGAGTTTCATGATTTGGTCACGCTCATCTGCAGAAGAAAGCGTCTTAGCAACCACAATGTATTCTAGAATACAGTGGCAAAGGTATTCTGGAATACATACCCTCAGAGCAAATGACGACCACAAAGAAGGGCTCTGTTATGGTGAGTGGGTTGGAGTGGATGCTTTCCACAATTTTACAAACCATAGCAGTGTCAATGGGGCGGATGAGGAATCCTGCAGCCTGTCCCTCTGGTTGACAAAACCAAAGAGGATCTGCCTTTTCTCTGTGGAAGAGCAGGTGCTGATCGCCCATCCTGGTGTTCCAGGCAGACACCTTCGTAAGCTCCTCTGCATATTGACAACAAACACCAGAAATTAGCTAACGGTTTACATGGGCACCTAAAGGGAAGAGACCCACCTTCACGTTCGCCATGCTTAGGCTTAGGTGTGGGTGTGGCCGCAGAGGACGGAATGCTGTAGATGAGCGTATCCGACAGCAAGGAGTTCGTAGAACAGAACAAGAGTTACCGTTTGGTTGTCCTTGTCCTTGGTGTGGTAGCACTGGAAGTTTTCGACCACACATTCCACTTTGCCCTCCTCCACATCACCGGCGGCGCGCACAAGGTGTACAAATTTTGCCGCAGCGTGGTGGCCGCCCGACCTGTTAATTACACAATTCATTAGTGCTTGGCATGGATGTACGCCCCCCTTGTCTAATAATAACCCCCCCCCTTAATTACTCCAAATCCTGACTCTTTGCCCTTGGCGCGCATACCTTGCGTAGTCACAGTTGTCGGTGTATGCAAGGTACCACAGTAGAGTTGATGCATTGCTGCTAATTTTCTTCTTTGACTTGCTCATGATGGTGTTTTGTTGGCGATATGTTTTTTTTTCCTTTAGTTCAGAATTTAACCTGTGGCACCACTTGCTTGAAACAACAGCGCATGGTGTTAAGATTTAAATCCAGAAATTGGCAGGGCATCTTCCTGCTCTGTGCTGGCGCTTGCAGTGTCCCTCTTATTGTTGGACACTTGGGCAAAGCACTTTCTCAACTCAGTTTTACTTCATTGTATAGGGCAGAGTTTCTTGTGCAGTGTGCTGACGCAGCTACAGCACTGGACTTGCTGTTGCCCTGCTTCCAGCAGCCAACCGAACCCACCACTTCCTTACTTGGCTACGCTTGTTCTGACGTCGCAGAATCACTAACCAGTACGAATTAGCTTGGTAATGATAGGCTGTAAGGCTCAAGTATTCCAGAATAGAAACATTGCTCATC
>CDFC01056583.1:2908-15312 GCA_000826385.1 Acanthamoeba rhysodes | reverse complement strand
CCGGCTAGCCCAGAAACTGGCTTCTCTCCGGTCATTCAACCTCCGTGGCTGTCACAAGATCCCCTCCCTCACCATCCAGTTCTTAACACACGCCGGCAAAACTGTACAGCGGTAGCTATTCTTGCCATGTGGTTTATTTTAATAATAAAAAATCGGATCAACGGAGCTTGTTCCCGATCTGCTTCGTCTTCACGAGTGACGACCTTCGCCTCGCTGTCGTACACACACCACGCACATACACACGCACACGCACATATCACACACGCACGCGCGCACATGGACGCTGCAAACCTCACCATTTCCGGGACTCGTGCCAATTTCTGCCACACACCCAACTAACGAGGACTCTTTTTCTGGCTTGCTCTGTAAGCTAAAGACCTCGCAATAAATTTAGAATGCCTCCCAAAGCACGGGCTTCAAGATGTGATAGTTCTCAGCCGGCTATGATGCATAGTTGGGCCTCTGCAGCCTCACCATTTCCGAGACTCTTGACAATTTCTGTCACACACCCAATCAAAGAGGACTCGTTTGCTGGCTTGCTCTGTAAGCTCATGACCTCGCAATAAATTTAGAATGCCTCCCAAAGTACGGGCTGAAAGATGTGATAGGTCTCAGCCCTCTGCGACGCTTCGTTGGGCCGCTGCAACCTCACTGTTTCCCGGACTCATACCAATAACTGCCACACCCAATCAAAGGGCACTCGATTTCTGGCTTGCTCTGTACGCTAATGACCTCCCAATGAATTTAAAACGCCTCCCTAAGCACGGGCTTCAAGATGTGGTAGGTCTCCGCCTGCCACGATCCTTCGTTGGCCCGCTGCAAACCTGTGCGTTTGCGAGACTCTTGCCAATTTCTGCCACACACCAAACCAAAGAGCACTCGTTTGCTGGCTTGCTCTGCAAGCGCCAGACCTCGCAATAGATTTAAATCGCCTCCCAAAGCACGCGCTTCAAGATGTGACAGATCTCAGCCCTCTACAATGCTTCGTTGGGACGCATCAAACCTTACCTTTTCCGAGACTCTTCCCACTTTCTGCCACACACCCAATCAAAGAGGACTCGTTTTCTGGCTTGCTCTGCCAGCTTCTGACCTCGCAATAAATTTAGAATGTCTTCCAAAGCACGCGCTACAAGATGTGATAGGTCTCAACCCTCAGGGGAGTCAACCGAAACGAGTAAAACTAATTGCGCATTCAAGAAAGCACATGAAATTCGTTGATGGATGTTGAAAGCTCACAGGGCAGGCGTGGTGCCTATTGATATCGCTTTGCCAGGCGATGCGCCTCTGTGGGAGAGCGGTGTGAGGCCCACGAAGAAAATTGCCCGATAGAAGCTGGAGAACTCGCTTGGCTGTTGTCAGCTCAACGTGACTAGCACATGGCAGCGTTAGTATCCTTGCGCCCCACCTGCCCGTCGTACCTGCTCGGGCAGAAGTTGACAGAAAAAAAAACAGAAGAGGGAGCACTTGAATAAACCTAGCTGTACTGTTTGCTCGACGAATATCACATGGCAGCGTTCAGCGTTACTCCTTGCGCTCCACCTCCCAATGTCGTCATGTGCGCACTGCTTGCGCAATAAATGTTCACATGTGAAAAAAAAAAAGATGCAGAACTTCAATACACCTTGCTGTAGCAGTACAATCACGAAACCTACGTGGCTGATATATATCACGTCTTGAAGCCCTTATTTTATTAGCGTTTATCAACCGATTAGGAGTTCTGCAGCTTTCAAGGCAAGTGAGCAAAAGGGTCATCATCTATGTTGGACAAAGGTCTTGATATCTGTTGTAGTTTGTGCGCACCTCTGCAAACACATGTCCCAAACAGTCCCAAAACAGTCCCAAGATCGTCCCAAACAGTCCCAAAACAGTCCCAAAACCATACCAAAACAGTCCTCAAACAGTCCCAAGATCGTCCCAAACAGTCTCAAAACAGTTTTAAAACCATACCAAAACAGTCCTCAAACAGTCCCCAAACAGTCCCAAAACAGTCCCCAAACAGTCCCAAAACAGTCCCCAAACAGTCCCAAAACAGTCCCCAAACCATACCAAAACAGTCCCCAAACAGTCCCCAAACAGTCCCAAAACAGTCCCCAAACAGTCCCAAAACAGTCC
This sequence comes from Acanthamoeba rhysodes, assembly GCA_000826385.1. Taxonomy (NCBI): domain Eukaryota; phylum Discosea; order Longamoebia; family Acanthamoebidae; genus Acanthamoeba; species Acanthamoeba rhysodes. The sequence goes on along the minus strand of CDFC01056583.1, from coordinate 13,200 downwards.
CCAAAACCATACCAAAACAGTCCCAAAACAGTCCCCAAACCATACCAAAACAGTCCCCAAACAGTCCCCAAAACCATACCAAAACAGTCCCCAAACCATACCAAAACCATATCAAAAAGGATAAGACATACCCATCCACCCACACAAACACCTTTCCAGCCACCTCCAACAACCTAACCTCACTTGGTATGGGCAGTGCTGATGACCAAGGGTGGACAAAGGCAGTGTTGGAGTGGTTGATGTGTTGCCGACGAAGTGAAAGTCAAAAGGTGTTTATTCTTTGTGAAATTGAGTATTTCACTAGTTTCCAAAGTGTAATTTCCCATAGTTTATAAACTAATAAGTGATAACTGTTTGAGAAATAAGTTAGATAGAGAGAAAGTAGTAAGACTTCTCAGAGGTATCGTCGATGCTTTCCAACACGCCCTTCAGTTGTCACTTGTTGTAGTGATGAGGTTGAGTTGACCTTTCAGTTTGTTGAAGCGAACGCGTGCGAGGGCCTTTGTGAGGAGATCGGCTGGGAGTTCATTTGTCAGGCAGTAGCTCACAGTGAGCAACCCTTGCGCAATTGCATTGTAAGCATGCTTGATTTTGATATCGTAGTGTTTCTTCGCTCTGTGGTAGTTTCCTTGCTTCACATAGATCAACGCGATCGCTGACTGGTTATCATTGACGATTTCGATGGGTCAATCAGTTCGCAGGCCAAGGGGCTTGAAGAGCTTACGCATGTATAACACTTGGCAGACTCCCACTGAGATGGCATTGAGTTCAGCTTTGGTCATGGAGAGAGTGATTGACTGTTGAGTCTTAACAGACCAAGCTACTGATCCTCTGAGCATTCACACTTTGACGGCAGACAGCGACTTGTGGTCTTCGTGATTGCTTGGTCCATAGTTGGCGTTGACGGAGATCCGGGGGAGTAGAGATGTTGGGTCTTGAGGGGAGTAGAATTGATGGTCATAGCAGATGGCGAGTTGCGATGTTGCCTGAAGGTACTGAAGAATTTGCTTGACGCCCTTCCAGTGTTCACATCCATATCCATTGCTGAAGTGCATGAGGTAGTGGACTGCGTAGAGGATGTCTGGTTGACCAGTTTGAGCAAGATAGAGAAGCTTACCGACAGCTGATTGGAACAGGAGCTGCTTGTGTTTGTCAAGAGTTTGGTTGAGCTTTGGGAGGCTGAACCCAATGGTCATTGGCGTTGTGACTGGTTTTGACCTCTTCATGCCAAAGCACAAAAGTATCTCCTGGATTCATCCACTCTGTCAAACAAACAGCTTGCCATTCTTCTTGTCACAGATCATGCCAAGGATGGATTTCGCTTCTCTGAGGTCCTTCATTTGGAACTTGCTTGCCAGGATGTTCTTGGTCGACTGTAGGAGAGACTTGTGGGCGATGATTGTACAGTTGTCAACGTAGAGAGCAATGATCAAGACCTGGTTGTCTTGACACTTGATGTAGATACAGGCGTCGGCGTCAAGCGGTTTGAAGTTGTTTTTGAGTAGATGATTGTGAATCATTTTATTCCACTCAAACGGAGCTTGTTTAAGTCCATAGAGACTCTTCTGCAGCTTGCAGACGTAGTCTGGATGGTCAACGTCAATGTACCCCTCCAGCTGCGCGATGTAGATCTCCTCAGAGAGAGGGGCATGTAGAAAGGCTGTCTCAACGTCCATCTGGTGTATCTCAAGGTCAAGAGCAATCACAAGCGCGAAGAGGACTCAAAGGTTCTCAAGTAGTACAACTGGTGCGAAGGTTTCGTTGTAGTCAATGCCCCAGATTTGAGAGTACCCCTTGGCGACGAGTTGTGCCTTGAAGCACTCAATCAGGCCCTTGGCGTCGACCTTGAGGCGGAAGATGAACATCATTCAAATGACATTGGTGCCCTTGGGCCTCTTGACCAGTATCCACGTCCCATTGAGGCGCAGTGATGCAATCTCCTGGTCAGCGGCGAGCTTCCACTCCTTTGCATGAGTTGACTTCATGGCCTCACAGAAGCTGGCTGGGGTGTGGAACTTGTGTGTTGTTATATTCACATAGTAGGCTAGTTCACATTCAAAAGAGTCATTGGCGTTGGTCTTTGACAGGCTTGTTTTGTTTGGGTGAACATCTCCATTGATGTCCAGAATTGGGCTCATTGGAGCTTGTTCAGCCTGTTGTTGGGGTTTGTGCTCTGTGTCCCCCCCAAAGCTGAATGACGGAGCTGGGCTGAATGGAGTAGGTTGAAGGGCTGTGAACTTGGGGTGTTCAGGTGTAGGAGCAGTAGCTGCGCAAAAGAGATCAACATATCACTTGCATGACACAGGCAGAGGTTCTCCAACACTGGACAATGATGATGCAGGCTTTCTTGATGACAGTGGCAATGGCGGCAACATAGTCTTGCTCAGCGGCAGCAACATAGACTTGCCCAGCAGCAATGGTGGCAACATAGTCTTGCTCAGCAGCAGCAGCAACATAGACTTGCTCAGCAGTGGTGGCAGCAGCAATGTAGACTTGCTCAGCGGTGGCGGCGGCGGCGATGTAGACTTGCTCAGCTGCAGCAGCAGCGACGTAGTCTTGCTCAGCAGCGGCGGCAATGTAGACTTGCTCAGCAGCGGCAGCGGCAGCAATGTAGACTTGCTCAGCGGCAGCAGCGGCGGCAATGTAGACTTGCTCAGCGGCAGCGGCAGCGGCAATGTAGACTTGCTCAGCAGCAGCAGCAGCAATGTAGTCTTGCCCAGCAGCAGCAGAGACTGCTCATCACCAGATGCGTCAGAGTACATGTCATCACTGTCGGAGCAATCATCTAGTGGGTGAAAATCAAGCATAGCCCCTTCTGTGAGATCCATACAATAGGCTTCTAGACCGAAGTAGTTGTTGTCAACATCACTGTCACTTGAGCCATCGCCCTCATCTGAATCAGAGGTAGATGTGGGCAAGTGACCCTGCGCACATTGTGGAGGGAGCACAACTTCTTCAAACACAACATCTCTTGTCTTGACAATGGCATTCATGGCCATTACAAGAAGCCAATGGTGGTGTGCGAGCTTGCACACTGGCCTGAGGTAAATTGCTTCTTGTGACCAGTTGCCAAGCTTGTTGCACTGTCCAGAGGGAACAAGGAGGTGTGTCCTGCAGCCAAATACTCAAATGTGACTTGCATCTTGCCATTCTCCTGTCCAGACGTGGAGGGGAGACTGGCCACCATTTGCCTTGTGGGGCAAGAGGTTGTAGACAATGGTTGCCATTCAAAGAGCTTGAGCCCAGAGTTTGTGCTCAAGGTTGGCATCATAGAGCATGCATCAAACCATGTTGAGGACAGTCTGGTTGAATCACTCCACAACACCATTGAACTCCAGTGTGTGCAACAGCATGGTTGCATGAACTACGCCCTTATCTGATAGCAGACAACACATCTTGATGGAGAGGTATTCACCACCCTGATCAGTGATGAGTTGGTGGAGCAGAGCTTCAGGCAGGCACTTCAGGATGAAGTCCTTGAGCGCATGGACAGCGTTGGCCTTAGTGATGAGAGTGTAGACTTGAGCCTTCCTTGAGAAGTCGTCCACAAATGTCATGAAGTATTGGGCCCCTTCTTGAGACTCTACTGGAAGTGGCCTGCACAGATCGCTGTAGATGACAGCATTCTGCTTGCTGGCTTGTGGTGCTGGACCCTTATGGATTGGAGGACGATGGAGCTTCTTCTTGAGGCATGTTGTGCACTGCTTGAGCTTCTGCCCCATGATCTTGAATCCGTTCTCTTGAGTGATGATCTGTAGTCATGCCTCACTGGTGTGTCCAAAGCACCAATGCAGCAGTTGAAGGTCAGGTTCTTCAGCACAGGTAGTGTATGTGACATCATTGTTGTCATCGTCACCAGGCTTAAGGAGGCTGAGTTCAATTTCAAGTAGTCCATTCTGACCGACCTTCGCCTCAAGGAGCTCCTCTCTAGTTACCTCGTTTATGACCAGACACCCATCGTTTTGAAGAAGACAGAGACAGTTGTCCCTGAGTGAATGTGAGGAGATGAGGTTCTTCCCAAAGCTGGGCACGTAGAGGACTTCTCAAAATTCAACTCTCTTGGGTACGCCCTTGATGTGAGTGGTTGCGCGCACTGTTCCTTGACTGAGTGCATGCATGACAGCGTTGTTGCCAAGGATGATGGGGTGAGGAGTAATCTTTTGATAGTTGTGCAGGAGGTTGCGCTGGCATGTGATGTGAACAGAGGCACCTGAGTCGAAATACCAGGTGTTTTGTTCTCCAGCAGCAGTCAGCTCATCACGTGGTCTCACCACTCGTGTGGTGAGAGTGATGAACCCAGGAGTAGGTGAGTCAGGCGCAGGGTTGACTGAGGCAGCAATGTTGGCATACTCCTTGAGGTGACGAATTTCTCCAAGCCTTTTTCTGCACATGTTGGCGGAGTGACCCTTGTTTTCACAGAACTTGCAGTAGACGGTTGACTTCAAGTCCTGTGAAGAAGATTCAGCATTACTGGTCCTCGACTTGTCCCCATCATTGGCACCCTTGGGATTCAGCTTGCCTTGACGCTGCTTGCGCTTGAGAGACGGGTCTTGCGACAGGTCTTGCGATGTTGTGGTGAGAGCTTGATTGCGGCGGTTGCTACCCCTGGACTCAAGAATTTCGACCTTGCGCTGTATGAGAAGCGACCTGATAGATGGCATGTTGAGCTGCTCATTGATTCGTCCAAGCTTGATGTGCTCAATAATGGTCCGATATTCGGTGGGTAGACCCATCAGCATGGCCATGACTACCATCCCAGGAGGCTGATGGAAATCAGTGTGGAGGGCCAGTTCTTCAACGAGGACGTCCAGTCAATTGAAGTACATCATCAGTTCCTCCCCATTGCTGAGTTTTAGGTGGTGGAGCGATTGAGTGATGTTGAATAGGTGTTTTCGATTTAGGGGAAGATACTTGTCGTGTAGTAGCTGAAGTAGGTCTTGAGGGTCTTCAAGTCTGTCAGAGAGGTTCTGGACCTCTTTTGTGACTGTTGCCTGGATGAGACTGATGGCTCAACAGTGATGAGAGAGTAGCTTTGCAATGGAAATGCCAAGGTACTCTGCTATCCTCTTCTCCTGTGTGGATGGACCCTTGGATGAAGTGGAGGATGAAGTTGACATGGCTTTTGCCAGCGCCTCTTTCTCCTCCTTCAGTTCTCAAACCTTGGCACGGAGTGATCAAACTGTCTGACATCATTGTTGCTCTTTTTCGCTCAGGTGCGGGTCATTGAGTGTATCTTCGTCCTCCTGAGAGTTGACCTTAGACTTCTGGGAGATCAATGCAGATACAACTCCAACATCGTCATTTACTGATGGAGGAGGATCAATGCAGATGCATTCCCATAAATCTTCAGCATAGAGGTACGTCTTCAACTGCATCAACCAATCGTGATAATTATAGTGCACAGTGAACATTGCCATGTTGCACTACCAAGGTGACCACTCATTTTGTCCTCCACATGAAACAACCTTGTGTGTACCACCACAACTAAGCTGCTTTCATGCATGTCTTCCTAGCAAAATGGACAGGAAGTAAGATCATCAAGTATGGCAGCAATGCCTTCAGTGTTCTTGAAGAGTTGTGCCCCTCATTCCACTTACACCTCTCCTCTGCCCACCAATCCTGGGATGCAGCACAGGACAATGCAAGGAAGTGAGAAAATGAGATCCCACAGTCAAGAGAAGGTGGATCACCAAGAATGGGGCAACACCAAGGCCAACTCACACACCACCAAGTCAATGAGCTGCTTGACTTTCTGAGGCATAAACTTGATGCCTTTATTGTTATTACAGGTACCCAAAGCACCACAAAGGCACACACCCATTCTGCCTGGCTACCCTAACACAAACCAAGGTAGGGTCAGGTTTTCTGTATTGCATACATGTCCACAATAAACTCAGAATTTGTTGGTCGAATGCATAGTCATCATGCACATGTACATGATAAAGTAAGTTTTACAGTTTTTGTTGTCATGTATGTGTTTTTTTTGTGATGGTTTGAGTGAGTGCTTGTTGTGGTTCAAAAGATACAACACCAACAATTACTTTCTTCTTTTTCCCCTCCTCCTGAGCCTGGCACTTCTTGGGTGAAGGTGACTGTAGTCTTCATCGAGATCAGGCCAGTCTTTTTGCATGCTAAGAAGCCATGACTGGAGCACAGGTCATCTGGTTGGAGATCCAGTGAAACATCTGCACACAAGAGGGAGTTGTAGGAGACAGAGGTGTGTGGGTCAGAATGAGACTGGCTAAAGACTCTGCTGCCTGACAGAGTCAAGCTGTGCATGAAGTGTTTGCATGTTGCATTTGTCACACCACAGGTAGTCACTTGGACAAGAGTAGTTGTATTGTGTGAGGTGTGATGGTACCCTCAGCTTTCTTCCAGGTGTGGCATGTCATGCATGGTGAGGAACCAAGAAGTCTGCCTTTGTCCACCCTTGGACATCAGCACTGCCCACACCAAGTGTTGTGGTGATGTCAGGTTGTTGGAGGAGTGATGTGCACTTTCCTGCGCCATTGGAATGGGTCCAAGTGCTTGTGATGACTCTGATGGCTGCTGTGGTGGTTTAAAAGCAGGGAAGTATTGTGGTGCTATACTGCTTGTGCAATGTTGTAGTTGGAAAGTATGGCATGTATTTTCTTCTCTGCCATGAGACAGGTAAAATAACCCAACAGACATTGTGGGAAGGATGGTGCTGAGGCTAATCCCATTGGTGGCACATTGATTGTGTGTCAGCTAGTGATCAGACCATCAGACTGTGGTACCTGCAATGCACATGCCACATGAGATGGCCAATGCTGTGGATGGCAGGCAAGCCATGCACCACAGTGCTGGTGATACAAGAGCACCACCTTGTCTGGTGAGTGGGTGGGTAGTGCCTGGTGTGGAGTCCTGCTGCTTCTAAGGGCAGGGCCTGTGCCTTGCAGTACTGAGGTGTGCACCTAAGTAGTTGAAAGGCACAAAGGATAAAAGGCACAAAGGATAAAATAGAAGGCAAAGTTGTTTATTCCAGGCACATGAGGAGACGTGTGCATTATGGCACAACATGTGTGTAAAGCTAGGGGCTGAGGAACGTTGATGTAGATCAACGGTATGGTGTCTGCTGTGATGTTGTAGACAAAGACAGTTGTGTGGTCATTGGGGCAAGTCTCTCAATCATGTAGTCAAAGCTGTGGTCCTTGAATCTGTGGAAGATGAAGACCAGGGAGGAAGAGACTGCACAGACGCTGAATTTTGTTGAGGCTGATGCCAAGGGCCAGCCACTTGTCCCTGGGCTGGGCGTTGATGATTTGAGGTACCATGACAAGTGCTGCCCCCTTCTTTTGAGCAAACCTCATGGCAATGTCAAGGGCTGTGGTGACCACACACATTCACCCCTCCACTTGGTGTTTAGATCGATTCTGCACATGATGGTGGCTTGTGTGCAAGTAGAAAAAGAGCTGGTGTGAGGAAAGCAGCAGAGAAGGGCTGCACTTACTCAGGGGTGCTTTTTCTCCAACTCCCATGTCTCAATGCATGTTGGTACTGTCACAACATGTGGTGTTGCCACCACCTGTTCATGGTTCACTCTTACTCCATTGGGCATTTTACATTAATTTTTACAGCGCCATGTGCTTTTGTTGTGATTTCTCCATCTTATTTTTACACCGCAGCTGCATGGACCAAGACAAAGCAGGAGTGACCAAGACAATGTGGAGTTGTGTCCACTTCAATCATTTTGTCACAGCAAGAAGGACATGGCAAAGAGCAGCAGCTAACCCTACACCAACAGTATGTGATGGGGGGGGGGCGACCAATGATGTAGTTAAAAACAGAGTGTTAAAAAGTGACAGTGTCTCATTTTGATTTTTCAAAAAATGTACACATGACATTTGTGTCTATTTGGATTTCTGTGTTTTGATGAATATAGCCACCAACAGAAATTGTGATCTGTACATGATGGGAAAAAGGCAGGTGAAACATGGTGTAATGGGCCCAAAATTTGCATTGTTTGTGCATGAAGTGGGCAGTGTATGGAAGAACTTTATTGGAGTGGGACTGGAACTGGGAAACTTTTAACCAAGAGACTTGCTTGCTTTGTTCCACAAGTTGGATGGCAGAGAGGCAAAGCCAGGCTGAGCGAGGAGGGTGAGGTTGGCAGCAGTGAGCAGCCAGTTGGAAAGATGAGATGTTGGATTTGGAAGGAATGAGAAGGATTGGTGGATGAAGTTGGAGGAGAGGGCAGGGACGAGGGTGAGATGGTTGGTGAGGATAGCATTGTAGGGAAGGTGGGGCAGGGAGTGCTGGAGGAAAAGAGGGAAAAGATTGTGCTGGCATGGCAAGTTTTTCCAAGCTCTGGTGGATGAAGTTGGAGGGGGGATGATGTATGGGTGATGAGGCAGGAAGAGCAGAAGGAACCTTTTCACACTTCCTTTTAGGGAAGGGGATGTGGTCAAGGCAGCAGTGAGGAATTCTGTCAAAGAAGCTTAACAAAAGACATTCAACAGCATGAAAGATCATGTTGAGCACTGTGAATGGTGCAGCTGTGGCAGAAACCGCAGCAGGAGGGGTTGTAAGACCAACACAACTTGTGATTTCACTTGACAGTTGTCAACGAATAAAACCTCTGACTTATTCCAATGCACATTGGACTTTTTATTTGTCAACTTTTTAAATTTGTTGACTTAGATTTGGGTCATTGGTGTCACAGTTTTAATTTGTCAACTTAGTCAGATGCACATCAGACTTTTTATTTGTTGACTTCCTCCAATGTGCATTGGAGTAACTCAAGACCACTTTTAGTGCATGTCAGAAAGAGTTTTGAGACAGTTGGGGATTGGAAAACAGATTGTGCAGCCAAAAGCAGCCATTCTGCACCTCATGTTATTTTATCTTCTTTGATTCCTCAAAGACACCAGCCACTCAGTCATGTTAGAAAGAGTAAATGGTTGGATTGCATTTGGTGAAAGAGCAAGAATTGATGAGCTGGTAAAAAATAACTTTGATTGAAAGCACAGCCAGTAGAAGACATGCCCAAGGAATGGAAGAGAGGAGTTGATATGGTTCTGACCTCTCAACTTGAGGAATTCAGACCACGAAGCTTGTCTTGACTTGACAACATTTCCCAGCCCACCTGTGGCTTGCATTGATGGTCCTCTCTTCAGCTGAAAGACCAGACCTCTCCTTATGTTTGCTCCTGGTGTGTGGTTTGCAGCATCCTGCTTCAGATGAGGCCACCCAGGACTTTTGGATGGGAAAGATCATCAGTGTCCTTCAAAAGTGGCACATTGTCTACCAGTGGAAAGGTGCAAATGGTTGCTGGGCATTCCATGGCACTGAGGGAACTGTCCTGATTTTGACTGTGGCTTCACCTTTCATCAAAAACACTTGAGTCCCTTCAGCCACAGTCCAAGAGATCTTCAGACACCTGTAAAATAAAAACTCATCTTTCCTGTGTACACGTCCTGGAAATCAATTTGTGTTTTGTGTACACCACTTTTTTATTTCATTGAAAAGTGTCACTGTCACTTTTTAATGAACACTCTGTTGACTGTACATCAAGCTCACAAAGTGCAAGTTTGCCAGGGCCAAGATGGAGTATCTCAGCCACATCATCAGCAACAATGGTATCCAGACTCACCCAAAGAAGATCAAGTCAGTGCACAAAGCAAGGCCACCAAAGAACCAACAGGAGCTGCAGAGCTTCCTCAGGCTGGCCGCCTACTATAGGCATTTCATCAACAACTTCTCTCATATAGCAAGTCCATGCTGTCCAAGCTCATGAGTGAGCAAGTCAAGTGGAAGTGGACAAACAAGGAGCAGACTGCCTTCAACACGCTCAAAGGGGCTCTCATGAGCACCCTGGTCCTCCACTACCATGACACAGAGAAGCCATATAACTTGTGGTCATTTGAAATGAGAGGTCCAGTCATTTTGAAAAGTGATTTTGTTTGTGAGTTTTAGCCCACAGAAATGGTTATGACAACACAAAAATGGTTTTAATTTAAATATAGCAATACAATATGGGAGATCTTGAGAAATGGCAGATTAAAATACAATCATTTTGAGAGATATGGTGCTGTAACTGGGCCATCAGTCAAGGTCTGGAATGACCAATTTCTATCATGTACATGTATGTGACAACCAAAAATATAAAACCAGACACTTATTATATCGCATATGTGTATACACTGCACGTTGTTTTTGGTCCAGCACAAAAAAACCATAAAAGGAACAATTCTGGCTGCCAGATTTAACTGGACAAAAAAGTCAATTTTTATTCTTTACACAAGCAACTCAGAGGGGCCGTTTGTCACATC
>CDFC01056569.1:0-29738 GCA_000826385.1 Acanthamoeba rhysodes | reverse complement strand
GGCGGTGGCCAGGCAGATGCTGGAGAGATCGGAGGGCGTCTGGCTGGGCGATGGCGTGGCGGTGGCGGAGGGCGTCCGGCTGGGCGTGCCGGTGGCAGAGGGCGAGCGTGAGGGCGACGAGGGTGTGGAAGTGGGCGAGCGAGTGTTGGAGGGCGTGGCTGAGGGCGTCGTGGTGGGCGAGCGTGAGGGTGAGCGAGAGGCCGTGTTGGTGGGCGACGGGGTCGGCGAGCGCGAGGGCGAGGGCGAGTTGGAGGGCGTGTTGGTGGGCGACGGGGTCGACGAGGGCGAGGTCGTGCTCGAGGGCGAGCGTGAGGGCGACGGGGTCGACGAGGCGCTGGGCGTCGTGGTGGTCGAAGGGGTCAACGACGGCGTGGGCGTGTTGGTGGGCGACGGGGTCGACGAGGGCGAGGTCGTGCTCGAGGGCGAGCGTGAAGGCGACGGGGTCGGAGAGGCGCTGGGCGTCGTGGTGGTCGAAGGGGTCGATGACGGCGTGGGCGTGTTGGTGGGCGACGGGGTCGACGAAGGCGAGGTCGTGCTCGAGGGCGAGCTTGAGGGCGACGGGGTCGGCGAGGCGCTGGGCGTCGTGGTGGTCGAAGGGGTCGATGAGGGCGTGGACGTACTGGTGGACAACGGGGTCGATGAGGCGCTGGAGGAGGGCGATGGAGTGGTCGAGGGTGACAGCGTACTGGTGGGCGATGGGGTCGACGATGGCGAGCTCGTGCTGGAGGGCGTGAGACTGGGAGAAGAGGTCGCCGAGGCGCTGGGAGTAGCGGTGGCCGACGTGGTCGGCGAAGGAGTCAAGGAGGCGGTGGGCGACGAAGACGACAACGAAGGGCTTGCTGAGGGCGAGGAGGTGGGCGACCGCGAGGGCGAGGGAGATGGTGAGTAGGTAGGCGAGCGCGAGGGCGATGGCGAGGAGGTGGGCGAGCGCGAGGGCGAAAGCGAGGAGGTGGGCGACCGGGAGGAAGTGGGCGAGCGCGAGGGCGAGGAGGTGGGCGAGCGCGAGGGCGACCTCGAGGGGGTGGGCGAGCGCGAAGAGGTGGGCGAGCGCGAGGGTGAGGGCGAGGGGGTGGGCGAGCGCGAGGGGGTGGGCGACCTCGAGGGGGTGGGCGAGCGCGAGGGCGACCGTGATGAGGTGGGTGACGGCGAAGGTGGCGGGCAGACCAGGCTTGCCCGCATGGTGAACCGATTGTCGAATGGGGCGCTCCATCGGTTAGCAGCATCGCAGGGAGCGGCGCACAGCTGCTGCCTGTCGGCCGAGACATACGCGCCAGCAAGGCTCTCTAACGTGTACTGGCAGAAGGCGAGCCCAGAGCTGAGGTGGCAGAAGGAGAGGCGGTAGGTCTTGGCGGGGTCCAGAGTGGGCGGGCTGGCAAAGCTGGCCGTCACCTCAATGAACGAGCCGTTTGAAGTGGTGGGCCGAGCGCTTAAGGTGGTGGTGGCGGCCACAATGGTGAACGAGGGCAGTTCCTGGATGTTGGCCGCCATGCTTGGGGCAGAGCAAACCGGGTTAATTGGCCTCAGGTTGTAGCTAAACTCGTGAATTGAGCTCACCCCCCTCAGGTCGTTGGCCCAGCAGTCACCATCCGAAAAGGAGCTGGGGCTGGCGTTGCCCCCGAGGCTGGATTCGTAGGACTGCAGAGCTCCTGTGCAGTTGGTGGGCGACGGCTGCGCAGAAACGCCACAGGCCAGCACGCTGCAAACGGCGATGTAAAGGAGAGCAGGGAGAAGGCCTGACCGGCGGTGTTTGATGGCCATACTTCTCGTGTGTGTGTTGAGTGAGAGAGAGCTGATGGCCAGGGCTTGTTGTTGACACGCCGCGCTTAAGGAGGCAAGTGGGTTCCCAAAAAAGGGGAACTGAATAGGCATCATTACAATGGCATAGTCATCACGGTAGGGCTGCATTTTCCTTTTTGCGCCTCCCCTTCCTTTTTTTCACAGGTTAGGAACGAAAACAACATTAACTAGTCAGAGTGAAGAAGAAGGTTAAAGGAGTCTGTGATCAGATGAAGTTGAAGTTTCACAGTGTGTAGTGGTTGACCTTCTTGGCCAAACACGAATTGGGTCTGCTACTCTTGTGGAATCATTGCCTACAGCCTAGTTCCCTCAGAGTCAAGCATCTCAACTGCAGGCCGCTACATCCTTTGCCTCCTCCTGTGTTTGGACATTATCTTTACTCAGAAGAGAGTGTATGGCAGTGGCCTGACATTCACATTGCATGCAGTTTTGATGGCCTGTTTTGAATGTGCTCAACTTTGCAGTCTTGGCTGGCGTGCAACACTGGAGTGGGTTATTATTGTTGAGGCAGACGGGCCTCGATGACGTTGATCTCTCCCTCGGCGCCAGCCACTTGGGTAAGCTCAAGGCCAGCATTGCGGAAGAGGGCGGTAAACTCAGCCTTGGTCCTTTCTTTGGCGCCCAGCAGGGTCATCATGTCTGTCCCAGAACAAACAAAGTGAGTAACACGACACGCACGACAAGCTCATGTGCGTGAGGCACACGACGCACGACACGCGCTCAAACAAGCGTACGTAGGTCGAGCGCCTTGGCCATGCTTGGCTGAGGGCCGAGGGGCACGGTGTACTCCACGAGCAGCACTTTGGCGTGGTCCGGCATCGCCTTCCTTGTTGCCTTCAAGATCACCTCCGACTGCGCATGTCGTATCACATCGTGTGTCATGAGCCATGCGTGTTTGTGATCCGTGCGCGTCGTGCGTGCAGTGCGCACCTTCTCATCGTCCCAGTCGTGGATGATATGCTTCATGATGTAGGCGTCGGCGCCTGCCGGGATGCCGGCCTCGTTGTCCAGGAAGCTGCCGCCGTGGATCTCGACACGATCCTTGAGGTCTTCGGGCACCACCGCGTCCCTCACCACGCTGGGCAGGTCGAACAGGTGGCCCTTCGCGATGCCAGGGTACTTGCGCAGGATGGCGAACAGCATAGTGCCGAGGCCGCCGCCGATGTCGACGATGGAGGTGAGGCCCGAGAAGTCGTAGTTGCCCAGCACGTCGTGGATCTCCTTGGCCGTGAAGTTGCTCATCGCCGCGTTGAAGATCTGTCGCATGTAACATGTCAGAAAGAAACTTGAATACGCCATACCACTTAACAACATATTATTAAAACGTCCAATCAAATGTGGAGGAGGCACAGACCTTTTGCTCCTGCGGGTGGGTCTCGTAGTAGTCCCAGGCTGAGTCGGTGCCCAGGGTGGCCTTGACCGAGGGCTTGCCGGTCTTGGCCGCGTCCAGGAAGCCCGACCACGCCCTATTCCAAGCGTACCATGAGTAGTCGTGGTGAGTGAGTTGTGAGTGATGGTGGATGGTGGGTGGGTGCGGACGTGTAGTGAGCGTAGCTGGCCTCGAGACGAACAGAGGAGCGCATGGAGTTCTCGACATCAGAGCGCAGCAGCTGGCTCGTGTCATTGAGCCCGAACTTGAACGTTCGGTGATACGCCACGTCCTGTGCGGCAAAAGCGTTTATGAAGTCAGTACCTAGCACACGCACACGCACACGCACACGCACACGCACACACGCACACACGCACACACGCACACACGCACACACGCACACACGCACCACGCACACACGATTACTTGGAAAAGACGTACGTCAGGAGAACCGTGGAGCTGCATGTCAAGCACGCCGACGCTGGCCACAAAGCGAAGCACGCGGAACAGGGAGCGCGGGTCGGTGTCGGGAATCGCCGCTGCGATCTCCTCCGCCGTGGCCGGTCCTCCCTGCACACCGCCGACACAACGAGTGGCGTCTCCCTTCAGTTTCCCACTAATTATTTTATGATAATTATGATAATTAATATTCATTCGTGTCATCAACTCTATGGAGGTGAAGGGGGGGGGGGTACGTGTTGGTGGATGATGTCGGCTACGCCCATCTCGGCTACTGCGTGGAGGGCCTTCGAGGCCCAAAAGCCTTTTGTCGCGGGGGGGGACACGCGGAGAGCGAGACAACCGGTCAAGCACACCACAATACAGAGCAATGAGGGGGGGTGGGGACGCGCATGGTCGAACCGGTCACGATGCGCATCAGAAGTTCGGCCATGTCTGTCTCAAGCTCTTCGCGAAGATGAGGCAAGGGGGAGCTTGGGTGGTGTCGTGCGAAATGATGTGTGGTACGATGGGCAATGCTGTGCCGGGTAAGGGTGTCAGTCAACCGAGTGGTCGCACCCGGTTGGAGGGCTTGCATTGGTCAGACCGCCATACAGGCATGAGCTTCGAGAAGAAGAACAAGAAGAGGAACGCTGGCGGTTCGCAGATCTCTCTTTGAGTTTAGAAGTGGGTTCAGGGGGGTTGCACCAGCAGAGCAGCGGACTGACTGTACAGAGGACTGTCAATCTTCAGCGAGGGAGGACGAAGGGCTGCGGCTTCGTGGCATCCAGAAGAGCGAATGGACGGGGTACGTCGTCCCGCGGACGCACACCGAGCCCTCGCCCCACGCCACTTCCTCCCACGTCAGCTCCGCCGCCAGGACCTGTGCAGCCAACACATGGATGGATTGAGCGCAGGTCCGTTCGCCGGTGCTGTGATGCTGAGTGTGCGTGTGCGTGTGCGGTGAAGAATGGGCACGAACTGAAATGCTGGCTGGGTCGTTGGGCAAGGGCACGCCGACCCGCTTCAGCTCTGCTCGGTCCATACGGTAGGGGTACTGCACCTGCAAGTAGAGGAGGGGGAAGAGGTTTTGGTTAGGCGTCGGGGCCGAGAGCAAAGTGAGCGAGGCTATATACCTCGGCCCATCGGTAGTGGCCATAGGCCACCCGTATGCGATTGTGGTTCTCGGCCTCGAGGAGCGCTTCTTCTTGAGGGCTGCGGTTTGTGGGCTTCTTGCCGTCTGTGACAATGGGAACGCGAGAGTGAGTGAGCCCGCATTGAGGTAGTTGAGAGAAGAGAAGGCGCGTAGGTACCTGGCCGCAGAGACGTGGTCTCGCTTGCTTCCGAGTTGGTATTTGGCGGCGCGGTGGTGCTGGGGGGCATCCGTGTGGGAGAGAAGAAGGATAGGAAGGAAAGCGCCTGGCTGCCCAGAAGAGCGTCCACCGACAGCTCCACCTGTGTTGCCTCCCCGCTGTAGCTGAACTCAAACCTGCTCAACAGAAGATGAAATCGTGTGAGCCGACGGCATGTGGTGGTGCTACCAACGCCGCGAGGGGCACAGTGCGCACCTCTGTGAGTCGTTCTCCAGGTAGAGCGTGAAGGAGCGCAGTCTGGTGGAGAACCAGAAATCGCTCTCGAACCCGCGGTCAGCCAGCATGCCTAACGAGTAGTGATAGCTGCAGTGGCACCGTAGTGGCGGTGAGTGGTGAGTGGCTCGCCTGCTACTATTGTAGAGCGTGTTAGGTGCTGAGGCAATGAAGCTTGCCGTACCAGGGCTCATAGGAGAGATTGTATCGCATCACGTCCGTGGGCAGCGGCATCCATCGGTCCAATCGCGCAATCTTTGTGTTTTCAAAACGAGTTAGTGATGGGCACGCTGTGGAGTTGGTACTCATCTGTGCTGAGCAGCAATGAAGGAGCAAAATACCTTCTCCAACAGCTTCATGTTGCCTGCGATCTTGTTCCTCTTCATCCGCAGCGCGGTGTCGTCGCTGTCGCTTTCGTCGGCCAGCGGCGCGTCGGCGCCGTCGCTTTCCTTCATCCCGTCTTCGTCGCTGCCCGGCGTTCGTCCAGCTCTGCCCTCTTCCCAATCGCCGCCACCAGCTGCGATAAGTTGCGGTCGGCTCCGGCTGGATCGCGAAGATTTTCCACCGCTGGGCGGCCGCCGTCTTGATCGCTTCTTGCTCGCCGACGCCGCTGGCGGCTGTCTTCCGCTTCGTGTCGACATTCGCGACATATTGGCCGTCGAAGTGGCGGTGGTTGTCGTGGTTGTCGTGGTGAGCGGAGCGTGGTCATCGCTGCCTCCCTTCTCGTCGAACTCGGCGTCCGGGTCGTCGGTCTGAGGCTCCTTCTTGATCGCAGCCGTCGCAGCCTCTTTGCCCGGTGCTGCTGGCGTGACAGCTGACGGCGACGACGCAGACATCTCATTCTTGGCCGTCGGCGTCGGCGCTGACATAAGCAGCGACAATTCTTCCTTCGGCGCCCGGGCGCTGGCGCGAGATCGGCTAGGTCGCGACCGCGGCCGCGACCCACCCGATCGTGTCGTCATTGTTGTCGCGGCGTCGTCGGCTTCCGGATCCTCCTTCTCAGTGGTCACGGCATCATCCGGTGATACCTTGTCGTTGGCCTCCTTCCTCCGCCTCTTCCTGCTCTTGCCACCCTCATCGGTCGCCGTCGCCTTCTTACTCTTGCTCTTCTTCGACCCGTCCACCTGCTCCGAGCTGGCCCAGTCTTGGGGCTTCGTCGGTAGCACCTCGAATCTCTGCGCGAGGCGCAATACACGCGTGCGGTAGCACATAGGCAAGTAAGCAACTGCAGTGTAGTTGCGATCGAAAGTGGGCGTACATCGAGCTTGAGTGTGACGTCGTGGTCTGACCAGTTGCGTGATCGCATGGTTCCTCGCTTGGTGCCTACATAACTGCTCTTGCCTTGCGTGGGTGTAAATTGGTGGGGTGGTGAGCCGTTCGCCTTCAATTTAAGATAGACTAAACACAGAGCATGTGGCGATAGCGTACCTGGCAAGATGAACATGTAGAGGGCAATGCCAAAGTAGTCGGGCGGCTCGGCAGTGATAGTCTTCAGGCTGCCGGTGTGGAGCAACACTGCGCAAAAAAAGAGCAAGGCAGACCGATCAGATGAAAGACTGCGGCAAACACCGAAAGAAAGAAGCCGAACCGCAGATCAGGTCAGAGTCGGCGGTGTAGCCATTGTTGCCCCAGATCTGTCGCTCGGTCACCTGCACCAGGATTGAGAATTGCACGGATGAATACCGGGGCGTAAGAGAGCGCAATCAAAGTCTGTAGGTGGTACCTGATCGTTTGTGGTAGTGATGTGTTTGGCTTCGATGTGCACTACCAGGCGCTTCCCCACGTGCTTCTTGAGGCCTCGAAACTCTTCGCCGGGCTTGTACAGCACGGGACCAACTGTAGATGTTTGCAGGTTGAATTAGAGACGAACGTGCAGTCCGCCTGCGCATTGCAAGATATGTATATCTGCAGCTAAAAGACACAGCGCTGTAGCAGTTACCTGTTTCGCCGCTGGACTTGCTCGCGCCATCGTTGCTGTTGTCAACGAGAAGTGAGCATAAGCCAGATTTTTTCAAAACGGAGAATGTGAAGAAGGAAAGCGGAATGGATGGACCACCTTTTGCATCCGAGGATGTACTGGTCGATCTCCTCCTGGCCCGTGATGAAATCCCCTCCTGATGTTGTGAGAAAAATAAGTCAGACTTGCCCACAGCAGCACCTTTTCCATGCATCGAAGTGGCGGTGACAGGCGTACCGTTGGACTGCTTCTCCTTTTCCTGGGCCATCCCTCTTGTCCGCCGGCGAGTGGCGTACTGCGACGGGGGACTCGTGCTCTTTTCATCGGCCTTCTTCTGCTGGCCAGACAGCGAGATGGGAGTGAGTTAATGGCCTGCCTCGCCCATGAGTTTAGCGGGAAAGGGGCACGTGATTGCTCGTACCATGGATGATGTTGCTGCCGCGGGGACTCGGGGGCTCGCGTTCTTGGGCGACGATGGCGAGGAAGTGGTGACGGGCGGTTCTCCGGAGCTCACCTCGTCTCCGTTCTGAGTGGGCGACACGGCCGTGCCATTACTCTGCTGAGTCTCCAGCTCCATGGCAGAAGAGCCTGCAGCGTCGCCCTCTGCTCCTCCTTCCTCCTCCTCTTCTTCACTCTTCTCTTCCTCCTTGACGGCTGCATCCACCGAATCGGATCCGTTATCGTCAGGTGCAGCATCCTCCACGCCTTTCCCTTCTTCCTCTTCGTCCGCCACTCCTCCATCCTCTCCCTTGGCGGCCTCGTTGTTTGCCTTCGGGGCGTCTGTACCACAGAGTGATCGTGAGCACCAATAAATGATAAATAAATATAAAGATGGTAATTACATAATAAAATAGAAATAAATAAACAAGTAGTGGAGAGATGTGAAGAAGAGTGATTCTTGCTCATTCCCAACCACATCTCTCCAAGTAGGATAGGGATTCGATCCAACACGAAGGGTCAACGTACCGCTGGCCCCGTGGGGTGGCTGGTCCGGCTCGGCTTCGCCGTTCCCTTTGTCATGTTCTGCTTCTTCGTCCATAACGTGCGTGTGCTCGTCTTCCACCTCCGCCTCATGTGCTGCCGCCGGCTGCTGTTCCTCTTCGGTCCTGTCGTCGGCCCACCCACGAACGTGAAGCAAGAAGGGAGGTTGAGTAGAGGTCGTTCACGCCCGAGGCTTTCGCTGAGGCGTGCCGGGTGTGCTGGAAGAAGATGAAGACGTGTAGTGGGTGATGAAGGTCTTCAATTTGAGGAATTCGGACAGGAGCAGACCGAAGAAGGCTTTTGATCGATGTGTGGTGGGTGGCAGATTGATTGCGACGGGCGTGGCGTGACCTCAAACGGACGACGCGTAGGAACAGCGAACGTGAGGTGGGTGGAGGAAACGCACCTGTGCTGCACCCGTTGCCGGCGTCGCGACGAGGTAGAGGTGGGGGACAACGATCGCGACCCTCGCTGGGCGGTCTTCCGTCTGGCGGCGGTAGCACCTCGCCTTCTCCTCAACGTCGTAGCCGTGCCACCCGACAAAGCATCGTCGGCAGGGCTCGAGGTCTCGCCCTCCTCGCTTCCTTCGTCCCCCTTGCCGCCCTCCTCAACATCTTCTTCTTCTTCTCGAGCGCCACGTTTGCTGGAGGCGGGGCCAGCCTCTTCCTCCTCCTCCTCGGACCGGGTCCTCTTTCGCGTCTTTCTCAGTGGCACGGCCGCCTCTTCTCCTTCCTCCCTACCCACCCCGTGCTGCGGCGTTGCTGCTACCGCTTGCATTCGATTTCCGAATCGGCTGCCTACGATCGAAACGGAGCAGGGAGATGGATCGTGTTAGCAGCTGACGGGACCAACCACCTCACCTGTGCGGCGCCGTTGGAAGAAAGTCACGAGTGTACCTCGACCTGCTTGATCTGCTGCTTGGTGCACCTTCGGCCTGGTGAAGATCTGCGACGGCCGTCAAGTATGAAGGGAATGCAAAAATCGGAAGAAAATAGGGCAAATTAAGATATTTGAATTATTCACACGTTAATTGACCGCGCTCGGCTGGAATTCTTACGCAGATAAAACCACACACTGTCGTGATCGGTCAGGGAGTTGCTTGCTGTGTTTCGCTGGTGCGTCAGTGTGTTTGGAGAATCATCCATCTAGGTCGACTGTTCATCTACGCTTCTCATTGGCGTTTAGTAGTGTGCCGCGAGCTCTCTCTCGTCATTGCTTCGTTTCATGAGGTGAGCACAACTGCACGACTCGTCGTCATCGCCGCTCCACCACGACGCCCTTCAGTGCCCCGCTAGCGCGAGCCTTTTCGATCTGTTGCCTGCGCACTCGCGAGACCACCGCATGGATCTCGGCGTCGGCCTTGTCGTGGCCTCCCAGCTCTTTCCTTGCGTGCGGCGCACTCTTGACATTCACATCGCCATCATCACCGCTGGCCTCGTCGTGGTACCTGCAGTACGCGGACACACCGCGAGGAGCCGTCGCAGCTAAGACACGAGCGCAGTGCGCGTGAAGAGCGGAGGCTGCACGGTACTTTCTGACGATGCCACCGATCTCTTGGGCGATCTTTTGCTGCGGTGGGAGCTTCTGCGTCTTCGCACCCTGCGCTCAGGCAATGAAGAGAGAACTGTTGAGTGGCAGCGCCAAGCGCAACAATGGCGGAGCAAAAGAGACCACACGGGGAGGGAAAAGTGCCTTGATGACCGTTTCACAGTCTTCAACTGGAGTACCGCCCTCGATGTCTGTGCCCTTCACCTCCTGTCCACCTTCAATGACGGTGCCCTGCACCAACAACGAGAGTTGAATGCACGAAGAGAAAGAAGAGACCATAATCTGCCTGGTACCTGCGGCCGCAGTGGCTGCCCGTCATCTGCCAGCACTTGCATTAACAAGAAATGAAGAAAGCAGAAAATCAATTCAATCGATTATTACCTTTACTGGATGCGAACTGGCGCAAACCACCAATGCATCGATGTAGGCCGCCATGTACCGACCAATCAACCGCCCCACAACCCAGCGGACGGGAGACACTCGAACAAAGCACAGCACTTGCCCGCCTCATCTTTTGAATAAATTATGTTATTTCTTGAAAACATTTCCACTTCAGTGCCCGAACTTTTCGGATGCGAAATCCCAAATTCTCATTCCGGCAAAAATCAGGGATAAAAGAGGCGATCGGCCGGTTTTGATGGCGTGGTCTGGTTTATGAGGCATAGCACGGCACGATTGGCCGTTCGGGCGCCAATCATACGAGCGCCAACATACTCAAACAGGTTCTCGGGGCCAACAAGGATTTGTACCCCACCACACATCTTAAGATGAAGGCCGTCCTCTTCCTCTTTGCGCTCTTCCTCGCCGTCCCCCTGCTCGTCCAGGCTGACACGTGCGGCGTACGTAGTCCCTCCGGCCCTTCACCGCCGTTCTATGCACCTCTTCATCTGCTTGTGTCCTTCCTAATCTCTTTTCCGTTCTTCTTCTTCTGCGACTCGTTCGGCGACTGCGCAGGGCAACTGCCCCTCCAACGATTGCTCGTCGTGCCCCTGCGGTTACTCGTCCAGCTACGTCGACGTCGGCTCTGCCTGCTCGCAGTTCAGCGGCTGGGACCAGGGCTGCTGCCAGTGCATTGCCAACCACGAGAGCGGCGGTACCATCACATGCCTCCTCTTCTTCTCCACTTTCTTCGTTCTTCGATCGCTTTCATTCTTTCTTGAATGACACGCCGAGATCTCATCTTTTGTTCTTCAATCTTGTAGGTAACCTCAACGCTGCCAACCAGAACAACGACGGCAGCTACGACATTGGTCTCTGGCAGATCAATGACCAGAACTGGGGCCAGTGGTACGTTGTTCCCGCCCGATGAAAGTTTTGCAGAAATTGATTGATTAATTTTGAACGCTTCGCACAATCACATCTCGCGCCACCACGACAGCTCTGGCGGAAACGCTCCCTGCGACTTCAACAGCAACCTCAACTGCGCCATCAAGGTCTGGGGCTGGGGCGGCAACTCCTTCCGTCTCTGGTCCACTTGCTCCGCTTGCGGCTGCTGCTAAACTGTTAGCAAACAACGAGAGCTCTTTGTTGTCCTCTTCGCCATCATCATCGTTCCCTTCTCATTTTCTCGATTCTTTTCCGAGAACCGACGCATCGCCGAGATAATGCCAACTCATCATCACGTTGGTTGATGTGCTTGGTGGCTGCCTCCTGCCGCCCTTCGCAATCTTGCTTTAGCCCAGGCAAATGGAAATGGAAAGTGATGTCAGATTTACGGTGACCTACAACAAGCAGCCGGTGGAGGTAAGCTTCGACTCGCTCGATGCTGCCACTGTGGGCGATCTCAAGCGACGATTGGCAGAACTGACGAGCGTCCCTGTCGAAAATCAGAAGCTAATGCTCAAAGGCATCTTCATCTTGTCGTGCACTTTCGATCTGTGGCAATTCATCGCTCGGTCGCTTACATTGATGCGATCATTGTTGAACAGGCATGCTCAAGGACGACTCAAAGACCTTGGCGCAGGTTGGCATCAAGGAGGGCGCCAAGGTGATGATGGTCGGCGTCAGCCGTGACGAGCGTCAGAAGGTGGAGGCGCTGGCCGCCCCCAAACCGCTCTACGAACTGCGCAACCCCCAAGGTATGCGCAACGTCGTGCGTGTGCGGCGTGTGTGTGCGTGTGCGGTGGTATGTGCGGCGTCGTGTGTTGTGTCGCTCCTCACCTGTGCCGAAACCGCCAGACCGGGAGCACAAGGAGCCGGAGGTGGTGCCCAAGAAGAAGCGCTTTCACTACATCAACACTCTTCCTCTACCGCGGGCCGAGGTTAGACCCTTTTCCGTTGGTTGTGGTGTGCGCCCCCAGCGCTAACCCTGGCGTAGGTGGCACAGGAGCTCCTGGAGCGGATAGCGGCCGATGTGGGCATTTTGGGGGTGATGGAACTCTATGGCTGGAACGTGCTGTACTTGAAGGAGCTCTCGCTCAACCAGGACGACAAGCTCGGGTGGAACGTGAATCAGGGCCTCGAGATCAGCCTGCGCCTGAGAGTGGACAAGGACCACCAGCTCGAGTTCCGCAGCTATGAGGAGATCAAGGACGTCATGGTGCACGAGCTCACGCACATGCACATTGGTCCTCACGACGCCAGGTTCGCCTAGATTCTCGTTACACGCACACACCACACACCACACACGCCCGCACTTCCGCACACTTCCGCACACTTCCGCACACGCCCACACACGCCGCACACGCCCACACACACACACACACACACACACCCGCCCGCACGCCCGCCCGCCCGCACGCACGCACGCACGCACGCACGCACGCACACACACACACACAACATTGACACACGGAACGACAGTTTCTATGCCTTCAATCGACTGCTGCACCAGCAGATCGCGGACATCGAGCGGAAGGAGGCGGCCAGGAGCCAGAAGTGGTACGGCGTCATGCAGGAGGCCGAAAAGAAGAGCGGCTACAAGCTCGGCGGCGTGTCCGCAGGCGAGCACCTCGCCCACCGGCCGCAGGACCTCGCTCTGCAGGCGGCGCTCGGGCGGATCAGCGCGAGGGAGCAGGCCATCACCGACGGCTGCGGCGGCAGCATTCGCGCCGACGACGCTGAGAAGGCCGAACGAGCGACAGATGCCGAAAGCGAGCAACAACACACCTCGCAGACAACGACCGCCGCCACCGGCAGCCGCGACACACACGCTCCGTCGCATCAACAACAACGCGAAGCCACAAAGCAGCAACAACGAAAACGAGAAAGAGAAGGACAGCGAAGCGACAAAGCGAGGCAGCACCAGCACGCCGCGACAGCAGCGTCTGCTCAGTCGCCGAGTGGCGCTGCCGAACAAGGGAGGGCAGTCGGGTCTTCTGCATTGCCGGCTCGCGAGATCGCTCCCCAGTGGGCCTGTCCGGCGTGCACCTACCTCAACCGCTTCAACCGCCCCTCGTGCGAGGTGTGCATGACCGACAACCCCGCCTACACTGGCTCTCCCTGACCGGCTCATTATAAACAAATCATAAATAATAAAAAAGGCTAAATAATACAAACAACAAGCATTTTTGTAGTAGCGCAATGGCGACGATCATCGACGGTAATGCGACTGCGGCCACGATCCGTGAGGAGCTGAAGAAGGAGGTTGCGGAACTGAAGGAGAGGACCGGCAAGGTGCCCGGCCTTGGCGTGGTCCTGGTCGGCGCGAGGAAGGATTCTGAGACCTACGTCCGCATGAAGGGTGCATCCTCGCTCACATCTGAGATTACTCTTGCGCACACATGTGGCACTTTAATTGAGTGCTAGATCTTAAGAGGTATCAAATTTTACTCATTTGCGAATTGTGTTGGTACAGGTAAGGCCGCCGAGGAGGTTGGCATTAACTTCATCCTGAAGAAGTTCCCTGCCGAGATCACGCAGGAGGAGCTCATCAAGGAAGTGCGTGCGCTTAACGATGATGAGAGCGTGCACGGGTTCGTGCATCTGCACTGCTTCTTCCTACCACACGGCGCTTTGTGCTGAGCCGCTCTTCTTCTGCTCTGGTCACAGGCTGATCGTCCAGCTGCCGCTTCCCTCGCACATCAACGAGAAGGCCGTACTCGAGCAGGTCGGTCTGGCCAAGGACGCCGACGGCTTCGACCCCCTCAACATTGGTCTGTGGCCCTCCTCTAGCTTCGCGCACCGCACATTCCTTGCGTGGCGTGATCGAAGCACCCATGTAGCACTCGCTCAAGCACAACTTCGTGTATACACAGGTATGCTGGCGATGAAGGGCCACACGCCCCTGTCCGTGCCCTGCACGCCTCGCGCTTGCATGGAGCTCCTCGCCCGCTACAACATCGACATCGACGGTACTTTGCCCCTCTTCCTGCCACTCTTACGCCTTAATGTACTCACGTTCTACGTGCTCCACTCTGACTGCACAAAGGCAAGAGGGCCGTGGTGCTCGGCAGGAGTAACATCGTCGGCACGCCCGTGGCGCTCATGCTGCTCCACAAGTACGTGGCTGGACTGTGGTCACAGAAACGACTTCTCTGCTCTCGTTTTCTCTTGCTGACCATTGATGGTTTTCTGTGTCCACTTCCAACAGGAACGCTACCGTCACCATTTGCCACTCACGCACTAAGGACCCGGCGGCCATCTGCAGGGAAGCCGACATCAGTACGTGCTCCCTTCCTTTTGGTCCGTAGAATGGTCTCGTTGGTCTGTGCCAGTGCTCAGCACTCTTGGTCTTCTCTTCTCAGTCGTTGCGGCCATCGGCCAGCCCGAGTACGTCAAGGGCGACTGGGTCAAGCCCGGCGCCGCTGTCATCGACGTGGGCATCAACTCCGTGCCCGACGCCTCGAGGAAGGCTGGTACGGCTTGCCTTCACATCCGTGCGCAACACACAACACAGTAACTCACCGCCATGGTGCAGGCTACCGGCTGGTGGGCGACGTGGCCTTCAATGAAGCCAAGGAGGTGGCCGGCGCCATCACCCCGGTGCCCGGAGGCGTGGGTCCCATGACCGTGTGCATGCTCCTCAAGCAGACCCTGGAGAGCGCCAAGAGGGTCTACTCGGCTGCCCAGTAAGACGTAAGACAGTGCCCAATGCCACACTAATAGAACTACGGGAACTACTTACATACTTACATTTACACCACACTTACTTTACACCAAGCAGGCCGCTCAGGTTGCCATAACCAGCGGACGCTCTCGTGGCCCACCTTCATCGATCGGCCCTGACTGGTCAGTCAATCAACTTCCATTGCCTTCGCCGAGGAAGAGTTTGTTGCTGGACAAAGGCCGGCCTGCATTGTCGAATCGACGTCCTGCTCGTGAGCTTGAGTGCTTTAGGGCACAGGCACGGGCGAGGCCATTGCTTACCTCTCTTTCGGCCGGCCACAGGCGCCTGGTCGGTTGGGGCAAGCCGCGCCGGCAGTGGTGTGCTGTCGTGTGTCGCGTGTCGTGTCATTGGTCGTGTCGTGTGTCGTGTCGTCAGTGCGCTGGTGTGCAAGGGAGAGCGAGTGCCATGGTGTACGGGTATACCCGTAGACGGACGAGGTCTCTGGCGAAGCAAAGGGCGAGTCCACTTCAAATGAAGATAGGGGGGTGGCGAAGCCGGGCGTCATTGCAGCGGGCGGCGCGGACATACTTCGGGCTAGCGGCGACCAAGCCGAAGCGTCCACGTCGGCCGTAGCGAGCTCCAAGGTTGCTTGCTTGTTATGCTGCAAGAGCCAAAGAGTGTGAGGGCTGCGTTAGTGCGCAGTGCACTGCATCGCGTTACGGGCAGAGAAGAAGCCTTACCCTCTGCAGGCAAGCCTTGTCGAGGCGGAGTACGAAGGGCTCTGGTCCTGAGCACTGCGCGCCAACAAGGCCAGCGCCGATGCGGCCGACGTCCTTGGCAGCGACCTGGTGTGGCCTGAGGCCGGCCTGGCCCTCGTGCTGCATGACGTTCATGTCGATCTTGAATTCGATGATGCTGGCCTTCATGCCGGTCTCTTTGTTATGCTCAGCGCGCACGCCCATGAGCAGACCATGGAGAGCCGAATCACCAACACTCACGAGGGCAGTGCCAGGAGCGAGCACACGCTCTTCAGCAGTACCTGTCACAGACGTAGGTCATGATCGTTGGTGAGCAGAGCACACACTGCCCGAGAAAGGAAGAGGCGCACTGGCGGGCAGAAGAGATAGAAACCAGTGACGACGACGTAGGTGGAGCCCTCTTGGTGTCTGATGACCGGCAGCAACACCTTGAACGCTACGAAGTGCGGGCTTGAGTTGCCGGTCACACGCTTCTCGAACGTCTCGAGGGACTGGGCAAGCAGAGAGCCGTCACGCGTGAACTGTCCCAGGGAAGCGACTACGTGGTCGACTCGGCCGTTCGTCGCCTTCTGTACGTTCTTGAGGAACTCCTCAGCGCCCTTCTGCGTGCTGACGTCCGACTGGAAGAGCAGTGGCGGAGGAATCTGCTGCGCCGCAAAAGAAGCTGCTACGCGGTCAAGCCGAGCCTTATCACGTGAGGGGATGGCAACCACCGCTCCCCTGCAGGCAAGATCCTGGGCAATCGCTCCACCAACAATCCCAGCTCCCCCCAGCACGATGACCACGGCATTGCGAAGATCGCCGATTGAATGCGTGAATGGAGCTGCCATTGGTCTGCCCCAAATTTATTTGAATATAAATTGTCATAATGACATTCGAGCGTTGTGGAAGGCAAGGAGGAAGTACCTGTGCAGGCGTCAGTCGGTGTTGGTCTGGGCCGTGTAAGAGTGTGTGGATGAGTTTGCATTCATGAAAAGGCGCCAAAAAACAACACTCAGATTCGGGCAATTTTCTCAGTTTGGGAGACGTACCATTGAAATTTCATAACTCTTTGAAATTCGGTGAAGGTCTGGCCGCACGGTAGCCACACTTGAAAGATGGAGAGGGCGAGGAGGCGTCTGGCGCGAAACGGATGGATCGACGAGGTGGGTGTGCTGCGTGCGTCCAGGCTGCAGGAGGAGCTCACGCGGCGGGATGTGCGGCGCGCGAGCGAGGCCGTGGCAGCCGCCAAGAAGAACGCCCGGCTGCGCGTCAAGCGCGAGCAGAAGGCGGCCCAACGACGGGAGGAGCTGCGCCAGGCCTACCAACGCGAGTACCTCCGAGGCGCCGTGTACCGGCCCTTGACCGTGCCCGAGCCACCCGAGCCTCCCGTACCCATTTATTTACACGCCATTTTTTATTTTATTTTATTTTATTTCAAGCTTATTATTATTAGCATGAAATACATTTTTGGATGTATTTTATTTAATATTAAATAATATTTCTCTTGTTTGGTTTAGGGACCAACGGAGCAGGAGGTGGGCGAGGAGTGGCGAGCGGCCCGCGAGGAAGTGGCAGGGCTGCTGCCCGCCGACTGGGGCTCGGACCACGCCGACCGAGTGCAGTGGTGCCTCGGCTGGCTTGCCCACGCCGAGTACCTTTCCCTTCACCCCTCAGGTCACCGCTTTCGCTCTGTCGACTCACCTCACTTTCTGTGCCGGCCAGCAAGCGGCGACGCGTGAGCGCGCTCCACAGCCTGCACGCGTTCCTGTCGCCCGCGATTGATGCCGAGTTCGGCGTCGAGCTGTGCCACGATGGGGTAGACCGGCTGGTCGCGGCCCACGCCGACGACATCGCCGGCCACCTGCGCCGCAGCTTGGCGGCCGCGGCCACAGCTAGCACTAGGTGCGTGGAAGAGCGGCTGCTGGCAGTGATGGTGGCCGGGCTGGTGCTTCTGTGGTCCAAGGAGAGCTGCACGATCATGCGCGAGAAGCTGCTGGACGTGCTCACCCGACACACGCTGGTCGGTGGCACCGACGATGACGGCGACGACAGTCAGGCTGATTCTGACCTTCGTGCGGCGGTATGCTCCACGTTTCTATCGCTCACACATTCATCGCATGCAACACACTACACACAACGCACTCACGGCGATGTACGACAGGCCGTGGATGTGCTGGGCGTGATGCATTTCCTGCACTATTACGGCACTGAGCCGGGCGAAGCAGCCGACGGTGATGCTGAAGATCCCGTGGTCGATTTGATCGAAGCCACCTTCACGCGGCTGTGCGCCGACGACCGCACTCCAGACATCGTGCGCGCCACGGCCCTGTCCGTCATTGGACTGCTCGGCACCCTGCTCCCTGCTCCTTACCTGGCGTCCTGGCTCGACATGTACGTCTCCGGTGTGCGGCGTGTGCTGTGTGCAGAGTGCGGTTGCGGCACATGCGATGTTCCTGCGTTCACCAGTTCATGCGCACAGAAACGTGGAGCTTGTGCTGGGGTTCTTGCGCCACGGCGACATCTCGATGCGGCTGGCCGGCGCAGACACCTTGCTCGTCTTCCTCGCCGCCATCCACGATGACCTTGCTTTCGTCGATGACGACGCCGACTATGAGACCGACGACGAGTCTGAGCTGCTGTCGGCAGTGCCCGGGCAGCACGAGCTGTTCCAGCTCCGGAGCCGGCTGGAGGAGATGGTCAAGGCGAGAGACCGGCGGGCCAGTAAGGCCGACAACAAGGCCCTGCGGACCATGGTCGAACGCCTTCTGAAGCTCTTACACGCGCTCGCCCGACAATCAGACCAGCTGGCACACTCCTCTGCACCTTTCAATTCAAATGCGCACTCTGCTCACCGTAAAGGTTCACCCTTGGACCACAACAACAGAAGGCGCGCAACGCCGACAAAGGCGACGATGAAGACGACGAAGATTACGACGGCGAAGAAGACGATGATGAAGAGGACGAGGACGACGAGGAATACGTGGTGGAACAGGGGTCTCCGCGCTTGCAGGTGACACTGCGGATGATGAAAAGAAGCAGGTGGTCCTCGGGCATCCAGCCCGAGCTTGCAGTCTATTCCGAGCGGTGCGTCTTCCTAAGCCCAGCTCTTCACTGCCAAAGTGATACATTTGCCTG
The DNA here is from genome assembly GCA_000826385.1 of Acanthamoeba rhysodes. NCBI lineage: Eukaryota > Discosea > Longamoebia > Acanthamoebidae > Acanthamoeba > Acanthamoeba rhysodes. Next base: position 11,200 of record CDFC01056569.1, on the reverse strand, counting down.
TTGCGACGCTGACGACCAACGACACGACAGACACCGAAAGCAGCTCGAGGTGGTCATGGCGCTCACCGGGCCGTCCCTGCGGCTGTACCTCCACGGAGGCGCCCTGGCGGAGCTGTTCGCGTGCGTGGTCGACGAGGGCGAGCTCGTTGTCCGGGTCAAGCCCTCCACCGTTTCTTACGACTCTGATTATTACTATCCCAGGGCACATACATCCTCCACCCTCTGGCGCTCTTTGCACCGCCCGCTGACGTCGTTGTCGTTGTCGTTGTCGTTGTCGTTGTCGTTGTCGTTGTCGTTGTCGTTGTGGTGTCGTTGTGTGCGGTGGTGCGTGTCGTCGTGTGTCGGCGGACACTACACAGGAGCCGAAAGGGGCCAACGTAAGCAAGGGCAAGCACCCCTCGGTTGTGTTCGGTGATTGGGAGGCGCAGACGAAAGCAAACAATCGGAGAAGGAAGTACTCCGCGGTGCTGCGCCTGCCCTACGGTATTACTCCCCGTCGCTTTCCTCCACGTTTCGCTCCAACAACGCCCTTGCCCTTTGCCTCACTCACTCCGGGTGCCTTGCAGGCGCGGTCCGGCCGTGGTGGTACAGGAGCACAGCGGGCCGCAGGGTTGTCGGCCCTGATCCCAGGTACAGCTGTCGTGGCATCTGCACAGCTGGCCCGCATGCAAACCAACTCATGCGCGGTGAATGTACACACGCAGCCTCTTCGAGCCCAACCCGAATGCGGGTGTGCCACCGGTGACTGATGATCGCCTTCCTCAAGAGCTGCAGCCGATCGCCACCGGCGGCCGGTATGCGCGGGTCGTCGTGCAGAAGACTGGGACGACGCGCACCCATCTAATACGATGATGTATGACTCAAATTCCTCTTATCTTTCTGCAGCAGAAGCAGAGTGTAGTTAAAAATTTGAGGAATGCTGTCAAGAGGAGAGTAACAGGTTCGAGGCGAAAAGGAGCAGCGCCATGGTGGCCGCGTTTTGCTGGGCTTGGTAGACCGGGGCCGAGGGATTGGGCACGGGAGCAGGCCCGGCCCAGTCCACCGAGAAGAGATTGAGCGTCGGATTGCGCGCTTTCGCCCACATTGTGTCCACATTGGCCTTCAGGAACTCGTGCATCTGGTTGGCTGTAGTTTGCGTGTCAATACATCGATACATCACTGTATCTACACATTGTTGACATGTCTCCAAGAGAATGTCGGAATGCAGGCCGTGGTATGGTGGGTGGTACCGGAGGGACCACTTGTGGGAGCGTGGGCGCCCTGTTTGGCCAGTGCGCGGTAGAGGGCCGTCAGGTACCTGAAGGCGGGACCCTTGAATTGCTCGCAGTCGCCCTGGCATCCGCCGTTGGTGCCATCGAACAGCACCGCCGCGTCGCCCACCTTGGTCACCTCGTCTGCCAATCGCTCCGTTCGTTCATGGAATGCAATCGCGATGATAATCGTCCACAACAACACATTGGACTGGAGCGACGTACTCGCGAGAACGAACGACGCGATGCGCTGGGCGATCGATAGATACGTCACGTTGTGTGTGGCCTCGTGCATGTAGACGCTCGCACCAATCATCAACCCCTCTTCACGTTGAACGCAACACACGACACGACACGCAACATGCAACACGCAACACGAAGGTTTGTGGTGAGTCGTTGTCGCAGGGTGGTTGGCTGATGAGCTCGAAAGCTAGGGAAGGGGCACCGTTGTAGGTGAACTTCCACCAGACCTTGCCGCCGCTGGTGGTGAGGTGGTCCGCGACCTGATGCGTCGACGGGTTGACCATGTGCTCCAGCCAGAAGTGGTACACCTTCTCGGCGAAGGCGCTGTAGCTGCGGTCCGTGGGGATGTGGCTGTGAAGCATGAGCGAGAGGATGACCGGCCCCGCGTTCGAGGCCGTCGCCTTCTGCGTGTGCTGCTTGTCCCACCAGTTGCCGCCTACCAACCAAGCAACCAACCGTTCACTGTTATGGCGACGCGCTGAATACACCACACGCACACACTGCCCGCGTTGCACACAGGTAGCACGCACACACACACACACACACACACACGCACCTTGACATGTCATGAATGTGGCATTCTTGGAGGCCTCTGGTGTGAGAGGGATCTGCCGGAATCCACTGCAGAAATCCATCTTTGATTGGAATTGGGCCTTCCCCAGGCCCTTGAGGCACTTGTTTGTCTTTGTGGGGGGACGACCCTCAGATTTTCACTGCGCCTGTTGGTCTTCTCTGAGGGCCACTTTGGGTAGCGCCTCACTGAGAGGCAGGACTGTAGGTGTAGGTACCTGACTAGATGTCTTTGTAGACGTCTTGGTTGACCTTGAGGTGGACAAACTTGTACTCAGAGCTGAGGTCAAGCTCATTGTGCTTGATTCAGTGGGGTTTGCTTTCCTGTTATACTGGATTGTCTAATATGAAGATGATCCTGCAATTGTCGCCAAATGTAGGAGTGTAGGGGAATTAGACCAGCTGGGTCTGAAGTAGATGGGCCTCAGGGAGGTCCTCACTTTGTTGTGGTAGAAGAAGTCCTTTATTCCCCCCTTGGWWACAGATAATATAGGAGAGTTATCTCCGGYRGGRAATCACAGGGAAATACCATTTCCCTCAGGGTTATCCTCAGGTGTGCAAGAATGCCACACCCTGAGGCGTGGCTGAGTTCGACTCTGCCACACACTCTTGAGAACCCCCTGTGCAAGCTTTGGCCTGACAAATGTGTGGCAATCCTCTGAGACATGGCTGTCAAAGCAGGCCATGACCCTGCAGTCTTCACACCCAAGTTGTTCCACAAGACCAGAGTCAGGACTGCCTTGACATGGGCGTCCAACCAGACATGGTCCTCAAGCTCAGTGGATGGGCCAGTGTGGAGACCTTCTGGCACCACTACGTAGCATGCTTGGTCCTGGCCTACACTGATCTCATTTTCAATGCTGACACACCTACACCTTCATGACAATGCTGTCACTGCATCAAACATACAGAGTGGCTCAAACAATAGATAAAACACATCATCACCATAGGCAATGAGACAAATTATTGTTAGTGCAGAGCCACTCTGTATCATCCCTGCCTGCCATCCCCACAGTAGTGCACAGCAAGAGTAAGAAAGAAGAACTACCATTTTGAGGACTTGTTTTACTATTTATATTTTGATTTTCTGATAAGAAAAACACATATAGTAAACATACAGAGTGGCTCTGCACTAACAATAATTCGTCTCAACAGGATCAACCTGTGCAAAGTTAAATAATGTCACTCACAATCGTCACAATCGTCACAATCGTCCCCCCACAAAGAGTGTTGGCAGTAAACACACCAGTGGAGGAACAACCAGTCCCCCCACACCCAGACACTGTGATGACACCAGCAAATGAACCTATACCCCCCACAGGCGTTGAGAACAATTGGATTAAAAACAAAACACTTGAGATAATTCCATAAATATAAATGGGGGTTGGGAAGACAAGAAAGGCAAACTACAGGAGTGGACCAACAAACACCACCAAGACATAATAATGATACAAGAGCTTAAGGGCAACAAAAATAAAGGGAGATGTGCAACACTGGACGGATATAAGGGCTTCCACAACTGTCTCTCTTCAAAAAAGCCAAGTACAAACAGAGAGCGAGGAAGAGCAAAAAATGGATATGGAATTAGAACCACCATCAAAGAACAAACCACTAGTCCACTCACTTGCTACACATAGACTCACAGCAAAGTGGGGGACAGCTGTACTGATACACAATGACTTGACAGTTGGCAAGTGACATTATGCCTATGGAGGATTGGGTGAAAGGAAGAATCAGCACAGTAAAGATAATCACAAACAACAATGCACTAACATTAGTGAGCATTTATGCACCAGCAGCCAGAACAAAAGAGAAGTGTGACTTCTATAAAAGATTGACTGAATGGACAAAGGAGAACCAAGTGTTCATGAAAAAGGGTCAGTGACTCTTTTTCACTAACTATCTGGCAGTATGTACAGATTGWCAGGCTGTATCATGAGCATCTGTACACCCTCCAGAAACTGCTTGGTGTCATCTGCACACTCTGGCCAGTGCACCACACGCATTCTGAGAAAAGTGTTCGGAAAATGTGAAGAAAGTGCAAGAAAAGCCAAGAAAAATGCACATATTTCAGTAAATTGCAATCTGACGCGTTGGATTGTAAATCTGTACATTAAAAGGGATTCTGCCTTTGCCATTTCTTCTTCAAATGCATCCTCCACTTTTGTACATTTTCTGAAAATGATGCCCAAGCTTTGCTTGATCTGTACACCAACCTCACAGAAAACAGCATTTTGGTGGCCTTTTCTGTACATAGACTTGATTTTTGTGCTAAGAAAAAAGAGTCACTGACCCTTTTTCATGAACACTTGGTTGGAGACAAAGTACTGGGGGGAGACTGTTTCAGAAAGACCAGAAAATAGGTCCATATAAAAAGGAGAAGAAAAAACCGTTACATACCTTCAAACAAGAAATGTGAATGGCTGATGTTTGGAAAAAGCTACACAGAGGCGAAACTGTGGCCTTCACCTGGCAGAGAGGGGATGCAACAACACAAGAGAAACTATTAGACAGTTTCTTTACAAACAATAAAGAAGCGCATCTCCTCATCTTCAAGACCACAGAATTGTAGAAACAGTACAAGAATGGAACCCAATTAACATACCAGTGGGAGTACAAGTAGAATGGAGGAGGATACCCACCAACCTATCCATGGACGAATGAAATATGTTCAACAACAATGTACATGACAACCTGAAGTACAAGGAATTCACATTAGAAGGGAACCTGACTGATGAAGACATAAACAGGAGTGCGTGGACCATTTCAGAATCACTAGTACTGGCGGTGGACCAGATTATCTGACAGAGGACTGCAAAAGAAGATCACCAACCAAACAAACAAAGCATAATGTCAAACAAGAACTGGGGACAGGAACGGAAAAGGAGGAAGGAAGATACATAATGGAATAGATGTGGTGATACTACTAAAAGCTGAAGTGAACCTGGAGCTGAACACGCAAGAGAAGCTCCTCCAGAGACTCCAAAAAGCAACAACACATGTACCTGGATTAGAAGAAAGGGACATGACCAATGATAATAAATGCAAGCAATGGATCAAAAAGAGCAAAGGAATGAAAGGAAGGATAACCTGTATAATGTGACAAATCAAATGCACTGAGAAGAAAGGACACATTGGAAGACTGGTAGCAAGCCGCCAAAAAGATGGGGGTGAACGATCTTCCTGCTTTTATGCACAGATCAGAGCTGCTCTCTGGGACAAAAAGGAACAGAGCATGAAGGTGGATAAGAAAGGGACCAGATGGGGAAACAATAACTATGACTGAGCCATCAGAAGTAAGGGATTACATACAAGAGGCGTAGTCCAAACATTTTGAAGCACAAGGACAAACAGAAGAAACAATAGAGATGATTAAATGGATGTACCAAGAGAACCTACTAACGATCCTGGTGCTGTTCAACGCCATCCTGACCATGGGGCACGTCCCAACCTATTGGAAAAACTCAAATATCTTTGGCATATACAAAGGAGGGGAACTGACAAACCTTGAATTACCAATAGCCCTCCTGTCCATCCTGTACAAGATATACACAAAGATAATAAACAACCAAATGATGGACATCGTAGAAAGAGAAAATATCATTAGCATTGCACAAGGTGGATTCTGTCAGGAGATGTCCACAACAACACATATACATGCACTGAGGAGTGATGGAGGAGGCGAACTCTCTGAACAAGCAACTACACATTACATACATTGACAGAGCTGGAGCCTACGACAGTGTGCTGTTGGAAAGAATGTATGAAACCCTCACAGTGTACAGATTCCCACCAAACCTGGTGAACCTGGTCAGGAACATGTACATGGACAATACTGTTAGTATATTTACCAGCTATGGCAAGACAGACCCTATTCATGTCACACAGGGCGTAAGACAAGGAGACCCAGTCTCACCCCTGCTCTTCAATATCTTCATCAACCCAATCATCAAAAAACTGCACCAGAATGAGAGTGGGTACCAAATGGAGAGCGGGAATACAATCAGAGCAATAGCCTTTGTGGATGACATTGCAATCCTTAGTGAGACAGCAGACAGAATGAACAAACTATGGATGGAACTGAGTAAGTTCTGTCAAGATGGCGGATTATGAATAAAAGCCACCAAATTATTCGTAATCACAGTGTACACCATGAATGATGTCAGTAGCATGTTCATGCCAATAACCAACAAGGGTGACCAAGTCAAAAAACTAAAACCAGAGGGCATGTACTGATACCTGGGAATTCATCTTCAGTGGGATACCCACATGTGAACAATTGACAAGAAATTTAACCAGATAATGAATGGGTTGTACCACAAACAAATAATGGCATCACAAAAGACACACCTGATAAATGTGATCGCAAGCATGGTGGTAGAATATGGTATGAGTCTTGTGAACTGCACCACCCCACTCCTCCAGAAAATAGACATAATCATGAAGAAGGTGGTTAAGCATGCACTGCAAATAAGAAGGGACTGCCCATCGAACTGGTTATGGACGGAAACAAAAGATGGGGGAATGGGGCTTACCTGAACGGAAAACACGCAGGATGCAGTCTTCCTAGGGTGTGCAATCAACCAAGTCCTGAAAGGACCAGACTTGCTAGGCTGTCGCACCATCATTAATAACATGAACTGCATACAACACATCAGGGAGAGAGGTATTCACTATCAAAGGAGTGGAGGATGGGGGAGAAGGAAGGAGAATGCCAACATACTGTCTCATAACAGCAGTGCGAAAGTACAAACTGGATCTAGTGCTGGAAACTAAAGAAAGAATGACACACACAACAACTTAGAACTACCACAGGAGATCAGTAACCCCAACGCAACTAAACCAACACAAAGCAAGGAAAATGAATGACACACAACTCCAACAACTAAGAGACACTATCCCCCAAAGCCCCCAACTGAAACTGTTTAAAGAGGTAATGGCAACCATGGGGGAGACACCTTACAAGGAAACAAGTAGATCCAACGAAACGTGTAATACATGTCAGGATATGCCACAAAGTAGAATCCACAAAATACAAACACAACAGAAACAATGGAAGGTTAATAGGTTAGCAAGAGGATTTAGTCCACAAAGGAATCAATGATGAAACACTTGTGTGGACAGATGGATCTAAGACAAAGGAGAAGGCAGGGCTTGGAGTGTACTTCTTGGCCAATAGCCTGCTGAACATGGCAGAGCGCACCATTGGAGACCAAACGTCTGACAACACCAAACTACAGGCCATGCTCTGAGCGCTTGAGACCACTGCTGACATGCTGGATTAACAGATAACGAACCAGTATGCATACTTGTAAAACAACTAATAGACCACCCATACCAGAGGCGTATCCACACCCAACACACAGGCAAAAGGAGAATATGCAAAGAGATCAGGAAAAGAACAGAACAAGGATGGTTCACACAGTGCTATAGCCACATCCAACAGAAATTAGTGTCTAGAAAGAATGTGGAACAAAAGGTGACCTTCATGAAAGAAAAGTGGGGACCCTTGTTCAACACAGTGGTGAAGGGAAACGAAGCAGCCAATGCGCTAGCAAACACAGGTGCACAAAAACCAGATCCTCCAACCTTCACCCGCCAGATATTGGAGTAGAGTGCACTAGTCAAATCAATTAACAACAAAATAAACAAAAAGGGGCTTAAATCAAAGATGTGCAAGGGCATCATGACAAAAGATGAAGTCACATGGAAGGTGGCTGGGAAGTTGACCATAGACTGAATTATAAAGACAAGAAAAATCTAAATCTTATCCACAAAATGAGATTGAGGAGAAGCATGATTGGAACACATGTATGGCAGACCATGGATGCTGAAGAGGCGACAAACAATGAAGAGGCGTGGTGCCCCCTGTGCAAAGAGGCTGTCAAGGACGTACCACATACCTTAGGGAAATGTGACAAGACAAAAGAAATTAGAGAAAAGGCACTAAAAAAGATATATAAAATCATTGACAAGGCGCACAGACAGGCAACAAGCATCAGAGTGTGGGTCAGAGATGACAGCCACCGTAAGGCAGCGATCCTCCTTGGGCTCCTCCCAAGGGAATTCCAGAATACATGAATTCATTGAATCAGATTTTGTAAATCACACAAGATTAAGTGCTGATTTGAACAAACAAAGTTAAAATCAGAGTTTCTGTTGATTAACTTCAACAGTTTCAAAAATTGCTGTAAACACAAACGTCATGTGTATTCCAGAACAAGTTGGTCTGCGCACCCCAACAAATGTGCTGCTGATTTGAATTTCCAAGCTGTTTTCACTGGATTCCACAGTCATCTTGACTTATTCCACCAAAGTTTTCAACTCAACATTTATCTGCTTTAGTTTTAGTACTTTGGCTGCTACGTCTTTGCTTTTTTCTTGATGCATCAAGAAATTGAGAGGAAGCAGGATGAGTGTCATCCAAACTGAGGTTTTGAAGATAGCTAGGCTCAACTGTAAGAATGCAAAGGAAGAGAGCTGAAGCACAACAGCAGCAAAAATAAGGAGAAAGCTGAAAGGAAGAGGCTTGAGGAGGAAGCAGCAGCATGAGGAAGCACACTAGAAGCAAGAGGCGAACTGGAAAAAGAAAAGAGAAGAGAAATTGAAGAGTGGCCAGCAGCCTGGGACACAAGAACACCAGAACATCTTGCCTGCGATCACACCACAGACTCAACAGCATGAGCAGGACCAGCCACACTACTCATGGGCCCTCACTGAGTTGCTGCAGCTCGCTGCCTTCCTTCCACTCCTTGCCTGCCCCTTTTGCCTCAGGCTCTCATGTGTGCAATGGCAACAGGTGAATGGGAGCTTCTCTGTAACTGTTTGCTGCTGTGAACAAGACTTGCAGCTTTGAGACTGTCTTTGAGTCAACATCCCTGCCACTGCCATGATGCACCCACTCACCTCACCATCACATGGGGCATGCATGCAGTGAGAGCATCTTATGCCCAGCAGATGTGTGTTGGTACTTCCCCCTAATTCCCACACACAAACTTGATTAATTTAAAATTTCTTTTGATACATTTTCATATCTATTATTCCTGGTTCTGTGGTAGCTGCAAACACTAAAACTTTTAAAAAAAACTTTTTTACAGGGTATTCCGTGCTAAAACGTGGTTTACCCCAGCTCTATTTCGGTTTTCACTGTTTTAGAGCGGTTTTCCCTGTCCCGCAACTTTTGTTTGAAGTTTTAGACGTTTGCAGCTACCACAGAACCAGTAATTGCTAATGTCATACTCTCGGTGTACAGGGCAGCCGCTTTTCAATACTAATTATTTTTAACTTATTTATTACAAAAAATATTTTCAGGTAGCGCTGGTACTCTCGACCTTGACCGACGTGTCGTGCAACACAGCTGCGACGCCTTCAACAGCAGAGGGACTGACAGAAGTAGCAAAACCCCTCGACCTACCTCCCCTTGTAGACTAGTTTGTCCTGCAGCCTCTTCTCTTCATTGCGTTGAAACTAATTCTGGCTGTTGTGTGCGTGCGTGCGTGCATGTATGTGTGTGTGCGCGTGCGTGCGTGAGTGCGTGAGTGTGCGTGTGTGCGTGTGTGCGGAGGTGGGCGAAGGCGGTGGAGGGGGTGGCCGAGAGCGAAGGGGAGGGCGAGCGCGAGGGCGTGGAGGAGCTTCCTGAAGGAGAGGTGGAGGGTGTGAGCGAGGGCGAGGCGGAGGCGGATGGTGTGTGTGCGTGCGCGCGTGCGTGTGTGTGTGCGTGCGTGCGTGCAGTGTGTGTGGTGTGTGTGTGTGTTCGTGTGCGTGTTCGTGTTGTTGTCCTCTCCACAGCGAGGAGGGAGAGGATTTTTTATTATTTTTTATAAAACTCGGTAATTCTTCAATACCAAAGGTAGCGCGGGCTTTTCTCGTCCTTTTCTGGTGCTGCTTATTTCCAGTTTCCTTTTCCGTAGTTGCACTGGCAGTCACTCAACACTGAATGAAGCTACTCGCAGGAATAGCTCTGTTTCTCTTCACTTTGCACCTTTGCTCGGTACAATGTTGTGGGTTGAGACTGCTTGGGTTGCGTTTGAGGGGAGCTGACGAAGTGGCTTTTGTGCAGGGCCTTTCCTGTCCGGACTCTCTCGTCACCCTCTTGGGCAATGGGAATAACGAGTATAGAGGCGCCATGTTTGACCTCACGGCAATCGAAAATATCGAAATAACCGGATTTGACTTCATCCCAGGCCCCCCACTCACCGTGGAGAGCATCGCCGTGTACTATGTGACCGACCGTACGACGTTTGTGGGAAAGCAAGCCAACGCCAACCTCTGGACGCTTCATCACACCGCGACCAACCAGACTCCTCCGTTCCCTGCGCAAATCCCGAGCGGACTCATCATCAACGCTGGAGAGACTGTCGGTATCTACTTCACCCGCACGGACGGGGGGGCCATCCGCTACACCAACGGCCCGTTGGGGTCATTCTCGACCTCGCATCTCATCTTCGAAAACCGAGGCATGGGCTTAGACTACCCCTTTAGTGACGCACGCACTGTGCGTGTGTTCAATGGCGCGATCCACTATCTCCATGGCAACGTGCTCTGCCCGCCATCACCATCGCCGTCGGTCTCTGCCTCACCGTCGCCCACAATCTCGCCGTCGGTCTCTGCCTCACCGTCGCCCACAGTCTCGCCGTCGGTCTCTGCCTCGCCGTCGCCCTCACCTTCGCCGTCGGTCTGTGCTTCGCCGTCGCCCTCAGTCTCGCGCTCGCCGTCGCCCTCAGTCTCGCGCTCGCCGTCGCCCTCAGTCTCGCGCTCGCCGTCGCCCTCAGTCTCGCGCTCGCCGTCGCCCTCACCGTCGCCGTCAGTCTCTGCCTCGCTGTCGCCCTCACCGTCGCCGTCGGTCTCTGCCTCGCTGTCGCCCTCACCGTCGCCGTCGGTCTCTGCCTCGCCGTCGGTCTCTGCCTCGCCGTCGGTGTCTGCCTCGCCGTCGCCCACAGTCTCGCCGTCGGCCTCTGCCTCACCGTCGCCCACAGCCTCGCCGTCGGCCTCTGCCTCGCCGTCGCCCTCACCGTCACCGTCGGTCTCTGCCTCGCCGTCGGTCTCCGCCTCGCCGTCGGCCTCTGCCTCGCCGTCGCCCTCACCGTCGCCGTCGGTCTCTGCCTCGCCGTCGGTGTCTGCCTCGCCGTCGCCCTCAC